>JAODKF010000085.1:85613-102121 GCA_026779585.1 Mormyrus proboscirostris | reverse complement strand
ACCCTTCCACTCTCCCTCGCTACAGCAGCCTACCCAGCTGCCTATGCGCCAATCAGCCAAGCGTTTCCACAGCAACCAGCCATCATTCCCCAGCAACAAAGAGAAGGTAAGAGAGGCCCCTCCCATCCAAGATAAAAGGTGATAATTGCTCTGTTCCGTTCTGGTGCTCCATGCATTAAATTAGCAGAGCGGGGAGATAACTGGTAGGCATGTGCACTGCATTCGCTCCGTAGACGTCTGGAAGGGGAGGAGTGTCTCAGTTTGTTTTTATTTTGAAAATGCAGGCGGAGATGGGCATTTGGTGAACAATGGTCTTGTGAGACTACCACAACGGTAGCTGGGGCACACTGGCTGAATCGTAACTCATCTGCCTTGAACCTCACTGTAACGTTGATCTTACACGGTGCCGCGACACTTTCCACACATCCCAGTGTGAGGATGTCTCACCATGTTTTATATCGCGACTCAGAAGCTGGTCACGCTGGCCAGGCACACGAAAGACCTCATTTTTAAATGAGGAGGTTAAGAGCCAGAATTGGGTTGTGAGAGTTCTGTCAGTTGTGTCAGTGGGCCGAACGAGGGAGGTTCTTACATTGTGCATGAATATGTCTATAGCAGTGAAAAATCCTCATAAAACGTGCGTGAATTATTAAAAGGCCTGATGGGGTCTGCGGAACGACGCTCTGTTTCTCCTAAATCACTCTCATGTCTTTTTAAAGACTGTTATTCAGTCAGGTGCTGCGCTTAATACCTTTCTGAGCGAGAGTGTCTGGCGGCTCGCTAACGACCGCGGGGCGGGGGGGGCGACCGGAACCTGGCTTTGACGAATCGGGACGCCGGCTAGCATGGCCACAGAGGAGGGCCGGGCGACAGAAGGCGGGGCAGGCTGGCACACTTTCTCAGGCGACGCCAATCTGTTCATTATTTACCGCCGTTAAGGGCACGGTAAACAGCTGGGCTGCGGTTTTTCCGGACAGCTCCGCGGGTCAGTCTCACGCGTCCCCGGTCCCTAGCTACTGTCCTTTCCTCTGCTGTCAGGTCCCTCCCCTTTAAGCTCCCCCTGTTTTAAAGGGACGGTAACCCAAATCTATGTTAATAAATCGCCATGTGGCAGGTCATTTCCGTGCTTGGCTGGGTGCACCCTCACTGCGGTGATATTCACCATTTCAGGAAGTTATGAGACTGAGGGAAACTGTCCCAAAGCAGATCTGCAGCCAGCAATATGTACCTGTATTATTAAAGTTTAATTATGTCATTTATAAAGCATAAAGCAAAGGACTCCAGCCCTAAGCCTGTGTTTCCTTGTACTCCTCTCTGTTCATCAGAGAATACTGTATTTGAAATGTGAGTTTTGGGAGCCACCTAACAGGTGGCAAATATGACGCACACTGTGCTTTTATTAGTGAATTTGGCTGTGTTTTGCCACTCTGCCCACCAACCCCCCTTCCCCCCCCCCATCTGCCTGTTTCCAGGACCAGAGGGCTGCAACCTGTTTATTTACCACCTTCCCCAGGAGTTCGGAGACGCCGAGCTCACGCAGATGTTCCTGCCTTTCGGTAACGTCATCTCTGCCAAAGTTTTTGTGGACCGGGCGACCAATCAGAGCAAATGTTTCGGTGAGTGGGATTTGCCTCCAGAACCAGAACGGACTCGTTCAGGAATTGCACGTCATCCAATGCTGTGGCGAGACCGATCGCTTCACCAAGATCAGTAAAATCGTCCAGGCTTTGACCCAAGGTTTTCAGCCTTCCTGTGCGCTGGCCGAGGTGGGGGGGGGGCGGGGTGGAGTGCTGAGTGCCCAGATCAAGGTGCCCTGTAATTCTGGGATGTTGTGGGAGACATACCATACCAGTCATAGTGATTTTAAACAGTGTGTTTGGCTTTCTGGCTGACCTCCCCCCAAAACTGGCCTATGACCTTACCAGGCACACAAAGCAACACTACCTTTCAGAGTTTTGGTCACATGACCAGCCCCTACAGCCCCTGGGCCACTGTTCACACTCCCGTCCTTGCCGATTTCTCCACGCCTTCCTGCCAGAAACGCAGCACCGTGAATCTGTAAGTCCTCATGTCCGTTTTGGTGTGCTAGACCCGAGGACGTCGCCCTTTACTGACCTCCACAGGGCGTCTTATTCAGAGACTAAAGTAAGGCTTTATGCCAGACAGTTTTCAAATACAAAAATAAGTGCATTAAACATGCGAAAATGGTGTTACAATATAGAAGCTGGATGGAAAGAGAGCGGTAGAGTCAGCGCGCAGCGGCCCTGCGATGATAATGAGCCTCGGAGAAGATTTAAAAAGCTTTCAGAGGCAGCTCAGGCTGTTATGTCTTGATGTGCCATTATTTCATAACTGGGGGGATTCGCCCGCAGAGTGCTGAGCCCTCAGGTGTCACGCGCCGCGCTCAGTGGGGTAAATTAGCCAGACAAATGTTTTTCCTTCCCGTTGACCACGTGACACTCGGAAGTCCAGGCCGACGAGACGGCTGAGATTCCCGGCATCATAACCTGAAAACCACGAAAACGGCTCCAAGAAGAGCCGGGGGTGAATTAATGCCCATGCCTGGCCCGGGTCACACCTTCAGCTCGGGCCGCTCAGATTAACAGCTAACGCAGGCCGACAGCGCGGCGGACGGGCAAGCGGGGAAAGGTCGCCTTCATATTCCTATGACTTCCCAGTCTCCCCCACGGAAGAGTCAGCTTAAAAAGGTTTATAATGAATTGCGATCTCGAGCCAGGGATCAGGGTCCTCTGCGCCTGCGACATATTTATTCCCTCAATATTGAGGTTTGGGGGGGGGGGAGCAGACGAGATGAGAATAGCCGGCATCTCTGAGTCATATTAAATTAATAAGGATGGGTTTATAGGGCTTTACTTAGAGGTTATATAAGGTGTTAATCCCGCTCCAGTAAACGCAGGTGTCATCAGCCAGGGGGGCAGATTCGGGGGACTTGCCCTTGAACGCCGTGAACTGGCGTACGGTGGTATGAGGGGCGGGGCGGGGTGGGGGGTGTTTCTGTGTAGGTCAGGGTGTTTGCTAAAAAAAACCACAGAGCTGAAATCGAGCAGGAAATTCCCAGGGAGGTGCCCACCCTCCTTCCGAATGGGACAGCGTTCCCATGCAGAGTGGGAGGGGCTTAACTCTCTCGTAAAGTCACAGGACTCGTGCTTTAACCCTTTAAATGGATGGCAGTCTGTTCTTATTCTTGAAACAGCCGTAATTTAAATATAACAGGCCTCTATCACTTTGGTCACGGCAGCAGACTAGCAGCCTCAGGAAGCAGCTGATGCCTCATAAAGTGCGTCTTACGAGGGCTTAAAGAATTATGCAGGCACATACAGGTATCCTGGGCTTTAATTCATTCTCAGCCAAAGCATCCTATGTCTTTCAGCCGTTTATTCCACTTCCTCTGTCTCTCCATCCCGCTCCCCTTTCCATCTCCCCCACAATAACATTTTGGCGTGAAAGTATATAGGACTGAGGTTTATTAAACCTATTGCAAAGAAGTGGGTTTATTAAAGGTCTTTCTCTCTTCTATTCTTTCCTTGGCCTCCTCTCCTTGTCGCTCTTCAGCCAGGTCCCTCATTGTCTCTTCTCATCTCTCCTCGTCTCTGTGGTCCAGCTAAATCTTACTCTCTGTCTCTTTATTTTCACATGTCTTCTGCTTTCACTTTGTTTGGTTGGAATGCAGTGAAATTTCATTTTAATTTAGCCAAGCAAAGTCTTTGATCAAAATGGCCATAGATGGCTTTATTTTTTATGATTCGTTCTGTTTATTCACCACCAATCGAAAGGTTTTACACACCACAGTCTTTTACCACTTTTCCATTTATTCCATAAACTTCAGATTTTTTATTCTTGTTGAGCTTTGGAAAGTTGAGTAAACAACTGTAAATTAAAATATATGTCAAATAAAACACACTTCTTTTATAGCATGGAGAGAGTGTGTATCAGTGCATGTCCGACATCCTGTTAACTGGTTGTGTGGTGATGGCATAGTCAAATTCTAGCGTGTCCTTTAACTTTCACTGCGCTAGTTAACCGTTTCATCCCATAAAACAGAGCAGTGTTTAATTTTCTCTGCTGATGTAACCGCTAGCGGAGGCTACTTTGAAGAACCAAAAATATGACATTTTTTTGTTAATAAAAGAATTCAAATGGTGAACATATTGTGAATTTGTTAGTTAAGAACATTTAGTTTTTTTAAGTAAATGTTAAGTGAATAACATGTAAAACTTTTGACTGGTAGTGTGCTACTGGACATTAGCAATGGAAGGGTAAAATCAGTGACGGTGACAAAAAGACCTTAGAATCTACTCTGGGTGAGATTATCATGTACAGTCAATCAGTGCCTGGAAGAGCCGATCATTTAATCAGCGGCCAGTGGATTAAACTCATTGTCAGTTATTGACAGCTCAGGATAATCCCACCCGCCACAGGTTTACGGCTTAGTTTTCCCCATTACTAGATGACATTAATGGTTATCCAATACACTTCTTCTTCCAGTTTGAACCAGTAACATACTGGGCATAAATCCTAGCCCGTAACCTGGTACACAGTCGCTTTAGTTTAGTCCTAAATGAGGCTAGATCAGCATACCGTTTCTTTGCCAGACGGTGGTCATATTCGTGTGGAGTAAAGCAGGGGGCGTGCGGTTCAGTGGGTTAGGACTCGTGAGCAGGAAGTCGGCGGTTCAAATTCTGTGTTCAGCACGGTGGTTTCATTGCTGGGGCCCTGAGTAAGGCTCTTAACCCCAATGGCCCCCAGGACTGACTGACCCCACTTTCTCGATTGCTGGACGCTTCGGATTAAAGCGTCTGCTAAATAAATAAATGTAAATGTGATGTAAAGGTAATACCCGTCACGACTCCTGTGGCCGCCCTCGTTCACTCCTTTGCCCACCCCCACCCCCCTCTCCCGTCCCCCAGGCTTTGTCAGCTTTGACAACCCGTCCAGCGCCCAGGCCGCCATCCAGGCCATGAACGGCTTCCAGATCGGCATGAAGAGGCTGAAGGTGCAGCTCAAGCGGCCAAAGGACGCCAACAGACCTTACTGACCTTGCTGCCGTCCGCGCCAGGTGAGCCCAGCCTCTGCCGTCCAATCAGGAGGATCCTGGCCTCTGCCGTCCAATCAGGAGGAGGCCAACCCACGTCGTGCGGGCAGGCGACCCGGAGTACAGCACAGTGCACTCCGACTGATAGCAATGTAGACAGTCACAGGAAAGTCAGTCACGTTAGTGACTCTACATTTTACTTGCAGCAGTGGCTGAGGAAGTGTTAAAACACACAACACACCCTTTCAGTACAGGCAAGAAAGGCAGGCTTTCAAAATCCATTTGCAAAATGGCTTTATTATACAGTCAGAGTGTTTTTCTCCTTATAATTTTCACCGTATTGTATTTCTTTTCCCGCTAATTTGGCCTTTTGAAGTAGTTTCCGACTGCCCTGCCTGTGTACCGTTCCTGAAAACGCACCTCTGGTGGAACATAAAATAAAGAGAGCGACAGACGGCGACCTAAGGAGGTCCTGTTAGTCAGGAGCAGATTTACATCTTTAATGCTGTGACATATCGAGCGGCGGGGACCACGCCCTGCAAAAATAGATCAATGGCATGAATAATCTGATAAGTGTGAGTAAACCGAAAAGTATAATAATCTTAATGAAATTATATCAGCGCCGCTGTGAATAATTACGCGGTATTAAAAACAATCATTTCAAAGCAAGCCGTCGATACCGGCGCAACAATCAGTGGCCTGAAAAATTGGGTAATCTAGGGGAAAGTAGGCCAGTACCACAATAGCCAGTAATAACATGAAAATTTTGAAAATGACAATAATCGCAAGTGAAAAAATGTCCAAAACAGTCCACTTCAAACGGTGAAAGGTCTGAAATGGCTGTCGCAGAGGGGCCGCAGCAGGGAGGACGGGAGAGGAAATGAAAAAGCGAGCGACGTGGGGAATCATCTTGACACACCCAGCGTGTGTCTGACAGCAGCCATTTCAGACTGAGGAAACCGTCACCTGAGGGAGAAACGGACTGGCTGCAGGGTCTCGGCCCAGTTCGGCTCGCCCCCCAAAAAGACCCCGATTGTGTGTGGGACTGTCTCCTAAGACGCAGCGCTGTTTAAAATCTCTGCCTTCATAACCATTGTGGTCCTGTCTGGTGGCCTGTCGCTCACGTCCTCATGTGTCTCTGTTCTTTTTAGCAATTTTCTTCAATGAATTTCGTCTCAAACCATTATCATCTATCCAATACTGCTTACACTTGTACCTGGACGAGGTGCACTTACGCCTAGTCGACTCCTTGACAGCTGTATGTTAGTAATGTGTCATTCGCCTCACTTGTACGTTGCTTTGGACAAAAGTGTCTGCCAGATAAATCAAATATAAATGTATGTTGGTTCACCGACACAGTGGTCGCTGGTAGCTTAGTGCTGCCCCAGTGGCTGGTCAATAGGTTTGCATCATAGGTGAGTAGACCTTGCGATTTAAAGATGGCCGCCACGTGCCTTTGTTTATTTGGCTCCGTGTGTACAGACCCATGAAACTAAACTGTGTGAGCAAAGTCTCTTCTTAAAACAACCTGTTTTAAGAACAGTGGGGTAGCTGTTGAAATGGAAATAACCATGTTTCTTTCAACACTTGTATTATAGTATCTGATGTCAATAAACAGGCAATGTTTATATGCATGCGGCAGCATCAACAGTCGATATCTGTGTTTATCATGAGTCAACGGCCCTTCGATGCGAAGGGAGCTTCTGTTACACACCAGGTGATTGATCTGCTGAAGTATCCGTCCCCACTGTCAGCTCTGTTTAGATATCAGAAGCTCGCAGATTTTATTGCGCTTGTCGTTGCCTTTGCAAATCTGAGACCGCAGGTAATCAATGCATATCTGTCACAGGAGATTTATAAGTAGTCCACGTTTCAGAAGCTTGAGCCTCCCAGAGATACACTTCGATTCTGGTCACCTGTTTGATGTTGCGCTTCGGGAAGCTGGTTGAAAAAGGGACCCAGCCGATGAGGAGTCTAGAAGTGACAGACAAACGCCACGCGTAAGAAGCAGACTGACAGTCACGGGCTGTTAAAGCCGCACACACACTCACTCACACACGTATTTTTAGTTAGTAGTCGTAAATATATATGGTTACTATTCCAGTTGATGTAGTGAATAACTCTAATTGCGAATTAACGAAACAATCATGTGGGTAAATTGATATGATTGATAACGTTTTATAGCTATTTCAGAGGTCGGATTGAATCGAACATGATTTGAGTAGCCAAATTGGTTCTAATCAACAGATGAACAATTCATAAAGAGACAAATGCAAAATTAAATGCAGCCAGTTCGTTGAGTGAATTTTCACATTTTTCAAAGGGGAGCTCAGTCCTTTTTTTTAATTTTCTTTTTTTGTGTGCACTATTAATGTGTGATCTGTTGGAAGTTGGGGAAGGAAATCCTATTGCATGTTTTCTTCTTTTGCACCCGGCCGACCTGCAAAGCCAGCAGGTCAGTCGTGGCCCTGGACGGCCCTGCCGCACTCCCGTTGTCTAGCTACGCTGCCAGGCACGGAGAGAAAATAAAACCCACACCTGTAAGTTGAACCCATGGTGTCATTATATTTTGAATGACGTCATGTGGAGGGACTGTGACACAGTTGCATGGAGTGGCGTCGATTCGTATATATATATATATATTTGTATATATTTCAATATTCTCTTTCTATTCTCTTTTTGGCAATGTGTG
Organism: Mormyrus proboscirostris; assembly: GCA_026779585.1. Taxonomy (NCBI): domain Eukaryota; kingdom Metazoa; phylum Chordata; class Actinopteri; order Osteoglossiformes; family Mormyridae; genus Mormyrus; species Mormyrus proboscirostris. The sequence goes on along the minus strand of JAODKF010000085.1, from coordinate 94,376 downwards.
GAGTGCCGTTTAATTGCCTTTTGATGGTCAGTGGGTGTTGTAAGTACATATGAAGTGGCAGCTGATTGGTTGATCATGATGGGCCGTGAACTTTGACCCGTTTTTTTTGCTGTTGTAACGTGGCCTTGTGTGCATTTTCTTTATTTTGTGAAATTCAGTGTGTTTGCTGCGCAACAATACCGTCCTGATCTATATAGCTTCTCAACAACAATGCTTGTTTGTGTTTGATGCTGCTCTTGTTATGCCAGCAGTTGTAAAAAGACAGCTTTCGTTGGAGCTGTCAGTGTTCACGGTTGGGCTACCGGGAGACGCGTCTGAGGAGGGAGGATGTGATGTCACGGGTGGATAAAGCCAGGCCTTGCCCATCCGCCAACTGCGCTGATTCAGAGTCACTTGAAGCTTTCGGCATTCAGCGGAACCACGTTTGGGAGCACAGCTCCGTCCTGCTTTTGTTTGCATTATACCGCGGCCTGATTCTGTTTATCTGGGAAGCTTTACCACTAACACTCTTGTCAAGCGGCAGCCAGCTTGTTGCACGCCAAATAATCCGGTGCTACAGCTACAATTACAGCTCAATAACCCACAGCTAAACAAGGGACTCCAGTTTCCCTGTGCTGCATGGGGCCGGCAGATCGCCACGGAAACAGGATGCATCTCTCATTTAGAGCGGTCTTGTTGCCTGGAAATGACACACATATATATTTTTTATTAATACAGTATTGCTATTATTGTTATTTTTCCAGCTGGGGAGCTTCAGCAAAGCGTCTCACAGTCATTTTCTGTCCTTTATGAGCCTCGTATGCTGATAGGTGACGTGACAGAAGGGGGGAAGCAAGAGAGTCAGGGAAAACACACGTGTCTCCTCTGGAATATTCCAGCATTGAGAGGCCCTGTTTGTAGAAGTGGCTGTCTCTTCTGTTTCCATGGGACAACACTAGGAAAGCTGTTAAGCTTGAACAGGCACAGGTCAGTGGTCTTTTTGGCCATCCCTTCCGGTGGCGTGTGTGCATGGGTGGGGCCACAGAGGCGCCGGTCCCAGCTGCCCTGTCACTCATAGATTCAAATAATACCATTGGCTACCAACAAGGTTGGCCCATCTGTATCAGTTATGGCCCCTCTATGCCCCCACATTAACAAAATATTACTAGAATCGCCCCAGCCTCTCCATGTCCCCCTTAGGTCCACCTCAGATAGGTGATACAGTTCAGTGACCATGCTTCTAAAGAACCAATCTGAATCGAGAGGAGATCTGTTGACGTCTATAAAATAAGGATGTATGCAGCAGATAATGTGTGTCTTTCCCATCGCTGACACAAAAAGATCAACTCCTCTTCTTACTCCCTTTATTTTACCACTAAAACTGCTAAGGCTTGTGATTTAGGCCTAATACATTTTTACAGTCACTGTATTTTGTCTATTTTTTTTCACGGCCGTGACAGCTGTGCACCATTGTGCTGTTTTTCTTTCCTTTAAACAGATCAGTTTCACCATCAGTAAACATGACAGAATCTTTTTTTTTTTTGGAGCACACATGTGCCACACTGGTGGAATCGGGGCAGCAGCTCTATCAAGGCACAGTAGCGCGTGTGCCATGGCAGGAGGCGGGCAGGGGTCGGAGTAATGGCCCAGGACATTCCTGCCATCCGTGAGGGCATCCATTCGAGGTGCAAATTCAGCGCGGCACCTCTGCCAATTGAAGGCTACGCTTTCGAATGGCTGAGGAAAATAAAAATCTCCTCCACTTAATATTTGCCGGTAATGAATTGTCCTCGTACCGATTGAGGATTTAGAGGAAGCGCTTTCAAAAAAAGGTTTGGCGAAAAAAAAAAGGACAAAACATAGAGGTTGTCGGCCGTAAGTAATGAAGTGATTACTTTCCCTCCAATTACTGTGCCATGTAAACATTACAGCATTTACCCGTGTCGTTATTATTATGGTTTGCGTTGTTTCCATTCACCTGTAGCACATCCTGTCCTCTGTGTCCCCTCTACCCCTGATTAGATTTACAGCAGCCTCTGACAGTGAGCTGTTCGCTCTCATTAATGCTCCCCATTTCAGTTACCCTTCCTGCTGATTATTAATCGTGTTTGTCTGTCTCTCTGTCTGTGTGTGTGTCTCTGTGGGTGTATGTGTGTCCCCACAATGTGATAAAAACTTGTTATTTTGACCTTGTGGGGACGTTTTTCAGTCACTACGATGAGAAACTCGATTTTATAAAAGTCTATGAATAAAATCAAAACACTAAAAACACCCAAAGTCTTGTATTCTGTTTGGTTGTTTATGGCTAAAGTTTAGGGCTGGGTGGGGGGTAAGGTTCTCATTATTTGGATTAGGGGTTTTCTTATAGAAATGTATGGATGGTCCCCACAAAGATGTTTGTATATGCATGTACCCCTGTGTGTATTCATGCACATGTGCGAGTGCTCACAAGTATGTGTCTTGGCACCTTCTGGTGTGTGTTCTGCACACGTGCGTGTGTGTCCACCATGCCCCACAATCTGACGGGACTTCTCTCTCTCTCTCTCTTTCTATCTCACTTTCTCTCTCTCTCTCTCTCTTTCTCTCTCACACCTTGCAGGATGAAGGACCACAAAACCTTATTTCCACAAGTGCAGTATAAGTGCAAAGACTTCTTGCTCTGCTACATATCATGAACAAAGGTTGATCCCTTGGTTATTCAGGAAAGAAACAGAAGAATCGGGCGACTGAAAAAAGGAAGCAGGTTTACTCTTTTTTTGCCTTTCCCCCCTCGTCTCCCTTCCCTGATTTTTTTCTTTATTATTTTTTTTTCACTGTACCTGGAGGAGGAGTTTACCACGACCGAATTTCTGCTGCTGATTTTTGAGTCCGGATGGAAGATTGCAACACATAGATCATGCACGAAGCACCTCCACTGGACACGGACGCTCACACAAGCACAGAAACACACGCACGCATACCAACACATGCTTAAGCACACACACAGACACACGCACAGAGAGAGACACACACATGCACGTGCGCACATACTTGAGCACTTGTGCTCTCCACAGCTGGCTGGCTTTTTGGTTTTTGTGCCTACACAGGTATCTGAGAGCTCAAACTTCTGGGCTTTCAGGGTGAGTTATGCTCTGGACAAAATGGACATAGAAGAGGAGAATCCAGGATTATTTACACACATCATTCCTTAGAAAATAGGGACCAAAGGACTAAATGCTTTTTAAAAGATTATATATATATATGTATGTATGTATGTATATATAATCTCCAAACTCTCTTACCTTGTAGCTGCAAGTATTACAATTTAATAGTAGTTAGATTAAACAAACCATTAAATCAGTATCCAGTGGCTGAAATATGGATAACAGATAAGATTAAAGAGCTATAAAAGTTAAGAAAATAAGATGTAAAACATAAGGGTGGAAGGAATAAAGATGATTTGTTCTGGTAGCCATTTGCTGTAACAGATAGTCTAGCAAAGTAGTCTAGAAAAGTAGCTTTGCAATTTTTCTGGCATTTTATTTTGGTTTAAGAGGAAAAAAAGAAAAAAACTTGCTGGACTTGTGTAAAGGTAGGGACCGCTGATAAGTTGAGTTTGGGCCATCCCGGGCCTGCCCGGGCAGACCTGGGCCAGGAAGGACGTAGAAGTTTGGCCACTGGATACCTCGCGCATTTCGGTGTTCATCTCACCACAGCTATCTGACAGCTACAAAAAGGAGCTATGATGGGAACGGAGGAGAAGAAAAGCGGGCGGGGTGCAGACACTGCGACTTCCCCCGTAGCTCAGTGTTCAAGCGACAATCTACTGAGAAGACCAAGTGAAAATGACACAGTGTGCTTCTGTTTTTTGTTATTTTTTTGTACTTTGACAGGGAACGTGCTGTCATGAAATGTATTTAAAACAAAAAAAGAACAGATTTTGCAAAGGAGTTCATGGACAATGAAGAGAAAAAAAGTGTGAGAGTAGGAGTGACTTGATAGCTACTGCAACTGCCAAAAGAGAGGGAAAAAAAATAGGACCAGAACAACTCGACTGGCTTGGAGTTACATAACATCTATGAGCCAGCAGAGGCCAACGGCAGACGTTTCGGGGCTTGAGAACTGGTGGAGCGTTGGGGAGCTGCAAGGTTGAGGGCAAACGGAGCTCAACCTGGCAGATCGATCGGCCTTGACCTCTGACCTCTGCCGCCGAGACGACACAACGCCGGAAAGAGTGACAACACCAGACTGACAGCTTTTAGCACTAATACCGCTTTGTCATTGTATACCTATGCGGGAACCCCATCACGATCCCAACAACCAGCTTTCTTCACATTTTCTATAACAAGCCTGTGGTGAGACATTCTGATGCTGCATGATGCAGATTTAATTCCAGCCTCCTGTAAATCTAGGCCATTCCAAAGCTGAGAGGCAGGAAAATAACTGGACTCTGCCGTCTTTGCCGGATCATGCAGCGCAGTCCCTAGCCAACCTAGTCGCGGTGTCACAGTAGCGACGCCGAAACAATATAAGAGTATCGCTTCAATATAAGAATGGTATGCGCCGCCCCCCCCCCCCCCGAAGAATGTCTTGCTTAAAATGCTGTTATTTATTCATGTATGTGTTTGTTCATCTTCTACTTGGGAGAGTCTCATTTAACCCTTTTGCCGAGGTCGGACTACAGCTCATAGGTGCCAAACCGTTTTGTTTGTGTTATACTGGCAAGAAGGGTAGACTTCTCTCTCAAATTGGGACACCTTCAAAAAGCACCACATATAAAAAAAGAAATATTCCCTGCCAAACACCAGCGCACTTTGGGTCCTGCCCCCGGCGGAGGCAGGCTGTGGCCAATCGGCGGTTGAGGCAATGGAGCTTCAGTGTGGTCCGGAGCAATGGGAGCAGAGGTAAAGCTGATGTCAACAGCCCAACCCAAGCTGACCTCTGACCCCTAGCCTCCCTCAGCCACTGAGTTGTGAACCTTCCCTACATGGATGGAGAGGGAGGGGGTTGGTGCTTCGTCTCAGACTCCCTGGGACCAATTCCATGCGAGCTGAAGTCCTTGCGTCTTTTTCCGAAACTCGTCCGTCACCCAGACCGTGAATCTCACCACTGCCCCCTCCCCAGCTGCACACCTGCTCCTTCCTGATGATTTCTGGAAACTCCTGAAACTTCCTCGCCATTCCTAACGGCCGCAGCACTGCCGGAGAACCCGGGCGATAAACTCAAACACAGTTACTGTGGCCCGGAAACCTCCGGAAAAAAAATGCGCTGCTGCATGTCTTCTCCTAAAAGGTTCTCCTAACGTTTCGATGCCTAATAGTCTTTTAAGTTCTATATTTATCAACATTCCTCCTGTATGTGTCTATGGTTACTGGCAGTCAAGTGCCGCTAAGCTGTGTGTCATCCCACATCGCCTCCTGCTGGCTCAGGCCGGCGCATCACCGCTGTTTCTCCGATGGCCTTCGGAAGTTGTTGTAGTTTAGGGCCAATGGTTTATCTAGCCTTTTTAATCAAATATCCATCCCTTTCACATATGAATTCCTAACGGGTAATTTCTTCCACTTTATTACGCTCGCCATCTCTCCCTCCCTTCCCCCACTTTCCCTGTGAGACATTTTGTAAAGCCATAATTATATACTTTGAAAAATTGTGAAATCAGCCATGTTTTTTACATGAGTACAATTATAATCAATGTGTCATTGCTTCAGGCTAACGCCGCTTCCAAGTGACAGCAGAGGGGCTCGGCTGAATTGCCACCTGATGCTTTGACACCTGTGATATTTCCCCGTAATCTCTGACAATGCCTGCGATACGGAAATTATCGATGCCGGCTACGTACCTAATGAGCAGAACCTTATTTGTAAGCCCGTCCAGCCGCGTGCATAAGCTAGCCTTTCGGAAATGAGGCGGACGCGTCTGGTTGACTCGTCCGGGGTGATAACAGGGTGAGATGAATGCAAGAGAGTATCTTTGTCTTCGGGAAAATGAGCCCTTCAACGTGCCTGTTGGTACAGGCTGTTCATGGGACTTTTTCAAGATAATATTGGATTGTTAGGAGCTACCGATGCTAAAAATCTAATCTAATGAAAATGACTGAAATTAACCTTTTTTTAAGGCAGGCATCAGTCACTTCCATATGGCAGTAAACAGTTTATTTTACAGCTTGTCTGATGTGTATAATTCTTCTGCTAGCCAATAAGCGGAAGGGATATTCATAGCACAGGTATCCATATTAATGTAGAGTCGCTCAGATTTATTCATTTTGGATATTTGATTAAAAATGCTATAGTGTTTAAGCTAAAATGAAGCAACCCCGATCTGATCCGCCTACTCAGATGCGAGGCTTGACTCGACTATGGAAATGAATGCGATGGCGCACTTTTTGTTAATTTTGCAATTAACAGATGCTGGAATCAATATAGAGGAAACGTATCAATATAGGGGAGCAAAGGGGAGATATGTTCAGTTCTGTGGAACTTAGAGGACGCAATGGAGGCAGTTTCGCCTGGGCCATGTAGCTAAGTATGGCCACCAGAGCGCCTCCATCCACAAGCCGCCATTTCTGCCCGTCCTTTGCTCTTTGCTCCTGACAGAGAGACCCCTTTCTAAAATGCCGTCGTTCTCCCATTAAACTGGCATTAAGAGACTCGTGAAACGAGTTACGTTGCACAACGCTAAGGGGATAACGAGTGGTGGTAGCGTGCAGCCGACCTTTTCTTCGGTTTTACATGCGCCCTCTGTTGCCACGGTAATTGGATCCAATGGCGGTAACGCGCGGCGCCAAGGATGAGGCGACGTAGTGCGTTTGCATCCTAGTTGTTGCATTTCCTGTGCCGTACGCCAGCGAAGCGAAGGACGATTCCCATGGGGACCTCTGGCAGTCAACAAGCAGTCAAAGAGGACAGTGGATAGTGCTCATCAGCACCCCCTCCAGGGTGGGGTGTATAGTGTTGTGATGTTTGCCGTTACTCCCAAACATGTATAGTTTCCTCTAGCTCCAGTGAGAACTCTGTCTCCCACCGCCTGCTTACCAAACACCAGCATCCATAATTAGCCTTTATTCTGTATTGGGGGTGGGGGGGGGGGATGGTTTAGGAAACAGGCTTAAGAAACGAAATGACATGCAACATTCAATCTGAGTGCTCTTTTCCCTAAGGCGCTCTTATTACGCTCGTACTGAGGGGAGCATGCCGTAGCGACGCAATTCGGGGGGGTCGTGGCACGACTCGCCTGCCGCCAACTCGCGTTTGGGGATGGTCAGTCTCCGCAGCCCTTAGAGGTCGCAGATTACGAGATCACATCCGGTACCTTCTGATGCACGCTGTATATTTTGCGCACTTCCGGGCAAACCTTAAGATAAGACGCGCATTAAGCGTTTGCTGCATAATTACACCGGAGCGGTCTGTCAGATAGCTATCTCAAAGCTCAGCGGCCACCTTCACCTTGCCTAGTTAACAGCGTTAGACTGTATCCATCTGTACAGTCAGATATTACCGGGGCGATTAAAGTCACTAGTTCAGCAGTAGTCATTTTAGGATCCCTTCATTACCACCCACTCACCCTTCTAATTCCTTAACCACAAATTTGCTGTGATACCTAGGCTTATGAGATGATAGGGTCTTTCAGGAGGATTACCGTTTTGCACATGCCAACACTGCGAGGATGGGTTGCATAAATAACAGCAGCCTGACGTCAATCCAATCTGTCGGTTTCTCCTTTCACACTTAGAAGAAGCTGATTTGTGTGTGTGTGCCTGTGTGTGTGTGCTGGGTGTTATGAATCAGCTGACTGGTTTTGTAAGAATAATTCTAAGAGTTTGTCCCCTGTAGAAAAAACTGTGACAGCCCCTGATTTTACTATGTATGTGCTAAGTATTACATATCAGTGGGTTGTCTTGTATATAGGGCTGGCCCTGAACAGACGTATATGGAGAGATCCAGGCAGGAATCATTGTGTTTCGGACATTCACATTGTTTTCTTCTTCGACAGTGTAGCAAGTAGAAAGAGTAGAAACATCTAGTATTAAACCACACATTAAATGAAAAGCACAGGGTGAATTTCACAGCTCCTCTGATTGGCTGCAAACATGTCAGTGTCAGATTCTGAAAGGGAATCGAAACGTCAATTCTGCGAAACTGCAATTCATCTCGAGCTGAATGTATCAGCGATCGGTCCTACTGCAGCTTTCAGATCCGACAAACAAACAAGAAAAAGGGCTCCGTCTAACGGCTCAGGTTTTGGTCAGAAACATCCCCCTTAGTGACACCTTTCTCTACCGTTGAGTTTGAAGGCGGATTTCATGTATTTAATGAGGTACGTTTTAATAGCGGGGTTGGGGAAGAGATAAACCGTCGGAGAGAGACTACCTGATATGGCAGGATCTGTTGGGTCATTCTTCAGAGTCACCCACACCCAAAAATAGCAGGTGGTAATTGTCAAAGATATGGAAGCGTCCTGCTAATGGCTGCGAGTGAAGAGCTAATTAAAGGGAACTGTTGCACAGAGATGGAGGGAAGATGAGCTTGCAGTGGGGATTAATGCTTCCTGTTTAATTGTTTAAGGTAATTTTTATGAAGAGGATTTTGGCAGCCGTCCCTTCTTCAAAAAAGGGTGCGACTGACTACAGCAGAAAGGGGGCGGGGGAGGATTTGGTGGGTCTGTGACAGCAGGGCACCAGACTGTACGGAAACCCCTCGAAAATCACTGGGATGCTCAGGGTACCAGGCACAGCGATGTCACAGGGGGTGCCGGAGTTCTGATCCTCACCCGTCGGCCCATGATGGCCACCGGTGAGGTTGGGGTTTG
>JAODKF010000085.1:69792-85513 GCA_026779585.1 Mormyrus proboscirostris | reverse complement strand
GGGGGGGGGGGGGGGGGGGGGGGGGGGGGGGGGGTGGGGGGGGTGAGTGTCCAGTCAGCAAAGGCAGATGGGAGTCGCTGAGGTCACAGTTTTTTGGCAAAGTGCTGTTTCTGTGCACTGTGGGGATTCGGTGTGATTCAGTGTAGCGGTGATAATTTTGTACTTCACTAGTGGGAATTTTTAGTAGGGGGAAACAATGCCTTGCATTTATCAGATCATCATGTAGTTTTAAAAGGGGACAGAGTAACAAAAAATGTGCTTGATACACAGTTGTCATTAAGCATGATTTATATGTAATCATGTTAAACAAGGATCCCAGGATTTAGTACATCAGTCTTTTGTATTCTTCCATGGAAATAAACAGAGGCCAACTGCAAAAATCCTACACATAACTGCGCTCCTCAGCTTCTGGAGCATATTATGATGTCAACTCAGAATGTATCTATAGCAACACTGGGATGATTGGGTGCATCTCTGGCAAAATTTTCCCTTTATCCTTGGTTTCAAATTTAGTATGTATGCCACACCTCAATTTGAGACCTGATAGGAATGTGAGGAATCTTTGGGCCAGTGAGAAACGATCCGGGAGCAGTATGTTAATTAGGTAAGCGTGCAGTACGTACCTTCCTCTGAGCTGAGCAGGCAAGGAGTTGTACCCTGAAAGGCAGTCGTCCCTTCTACTTGACATGCAAAGATACAGCCAGGCCACCAGGGGGCACCGGCAACGTAGCAAGCTGGGCGCTGCCATGGCTCCCGAATAGCCCCACCTATGCAAAGATCAGGAGGTGCGCTAACAAAACAAGTGGAGGCCATCTTCTACAAATGCCTGATGCTAACTGATCCACTTCAAACTCCCCCAGGCCAGAGCTAATGTGCTAGCCTGGGGACTGGATGCACTCCTTATAGCGTGCCCTGAGAAGCGCTTTCAGTCAGTTGTGACCCAGCCGTCCTCTGCTTTTGAGGTTACTCCAACTTCAGTACTTGTGTATATATAATATAGCTTATTTTTAAATTATGTTATCAACCTTCTTTATAGACCATTACGATTAAAAAAAAAATGTTAAAAGAGGAATTAATAGTTCATATATTTCACTGAATTTAAGAAAAGGAAACTATTAAATAATTTATCAGAAAACATTAATAGAGAAAATGGATTTTATTTCTTGTATATTGATGTGCTGATGTTGAAATGATTTTATATTCATGGTGAAGAATGCCTGTTTTTTATTTTTACCTCATTTGAGTTTATGCATCCTTTCATCCTGTTATTTGTCGAGAGCCAGGATATCCCAGCTACAGTATTTACTTCAATATGCTTTAATGATGCACATAAAATGAGAATTCGCTGTACAGTTACCATAAGCATTTCTATCGCCAATTTCTAGGATATCTGGTGTTCAGTATTTAGCGAGTCTTGCGTTCAGAAGCTGTCGAAAGCCTTGTTCAAAAGTCAGCGTGCAGAGAACAGATGAGTTCTGGGCAGAGAGAAATGGGATCGCAAATCGACAAAATGGGCTCGATGTTATGGAAAACAAAAGGAATGCACAGGAGGTGATGGCGAAGTTTAAAAAGCTTTCGTTCGAGGATCGCGACTGAAACCTCCAAACTGATTTTCTGCCTTGAATAAGCTTTCACCCCTAAGCAGTCAGTAGCTATAATTACAGTTTTTAAGTCATGCACTGGCATTACTTTGTTCAATCGTTATTATTTGACTTTGAATGCTGTCGGACTCGAAACAATCGTATTTAGTCTCCCAGCGTAGTACTATTAGTGTCATTATGACGTCACTCATTTTCATTATCTTGACTGCTGTGTTTGCTGAAGCTGTCTGCCGGAGACGACGCGCCGAATAGGGGGTGGACTGACCGGCTTGACCCCTGTTCCGAATGCTGGACAGACGCACACGAGGAGGGACTCAGCCTTAAACGGAAACCGCTTTCCCTGAAAATGCTGCCCGCCGGAGCTCGTCAGAACCGACCCAGTAGCACCATCGCCTACAGACTCGCTGTCGTTCCTGCTCTCACCTCCTCTCTCACGCTGTGCTGGCGATGCAGTATAAACCCCATTGCGTGTTCGGGGGAAAAAAAAGCTTAGTGTCTTTGCCTCAATCCTACTACTGACAACATCGATGGCTGGGTCGTCATTTCCACTGGGGAAAGGACCAAATTTACCATCATCATATAGAAGTGGCTTCATCTAAATGTGGCATAAACTCGAAGCCTTGAGCTATCATCATGGAAAAAGACGAGAATCAGCCTGCACATTTTAAAAAAAGAGACATAAAAAACACACATTCCCAGCTTCATTTTAATTTATTTTTTTCTGCTGAATAATAAAAAAATGTCATATTTTATGGAACTGTTTCTTTGTTCATGAATTTATTTATTAGTTTGTTAACTTTTATGACCTGAATCATATAAATATACGTCTTTTTAAATCATGATTTCTTGAGAAAACGAAAAAAAAAAGTTTTTATGTTTATTTTCCTGAAACAGAGTTGTAATTTAAAATAGTGTCGATAAGGGCCTGTCCACCCTAATCTGGAGTCATTCCTACTGTAGTGCTCCTGAACAATGTAGTTCTCTAGTTCATTATATTCTGCTTAGACTAAAATAAAGCACAGTCCTGTAGAAGAGAGAAGCTGTGTGATCATTTCTTTACGCCCTCATCGTGCCGCATGCCCGTCGCCTCCACTCGAACCCGTGTGTGGCTGAGGAAATGTCTTGTGGCTCCTCGTCTCGCCTTAATTAGAAGGGGAATGCGTTTAGGACGTGTCGTTATATTAATTGAGATAATAGCGCTAAGCGAATCTGCATACCAAATTAGTAAAAGAGGTTAGAAGCAAATTGTTTAAAAGTGGTTAGGAATACATAATGATAAGGATGTTAACTGCGAGAGAGGAATTAATGGTAAATTGATTAAAATTGTATTTATTAAAATGATATTCAGCTCAGGCTGAGATCGAACCGCTCTGGCTGAGACGGAAGATCGAGAGTCTCGGTGTCTCCCGTGGGCAAGGCGATACGGAGTGGGGACCAGAGAGAGCAGCTTGGGATGTAGTGTCAGTGAAGGCCGTCTCAATAAAAGAGCAGCTCTGTAAATTTTAAACAGTGTGGGCTTGGATTCCATGTGGGGAGGGTGGAGGAGCTTCGAGTGGGTAGATGCTGCCAGGGGCCAACCCCCCCCCCCCCAACACACACGCATATGCACACTGACCTTACCCAGAGGGCCTGAGGACAAGCCCCCTGATCCTCTGTTTCCCCGCAAATCACACAAACCATGTCAGCACGTCACTTCACATTACGCCGTTACCGTCCTCCTTCTCTCCCCCATCTTAGTTCTGCTGCCGTAGATCACATTATATTTTTTTCCTCCCCGGTTTGCCCGATACCTGCGACGCACATCACTTTTCCCCACTTGTTTTGTTAGCTGGCTGCTCACATAATTAGATTTCCTTGCATATTGTTTACACAAACAATAATGAGTCTGCTGGCTTTCGCTAATGAAGATATTAATGGTCCAGCCACCTACGATTAATGCTATTATTTCCGTCTGCATAAAGCCGCACATGCACGGCGTACAATAATCAGCAACCACAAATCTTTTTTTCATGTAAAAAATAAAGCCACTTTATCTGTAGTCCAGATAAATGTTACGTTAAATGACAAGGTATATATGATGAATTACCTAGCTGATAATGATAATTATATGACTGATTAAAATGATTAAATAACTGCTTATGTTACTGGAATAAATTAAAGAAAATGGAAAATGCTATATTAGAACGTATTAGAACTGTGGACTTTATAATACTATTAGTGAACGTAAAATGGCTTAGCCAGACCTACTAATATTAGGCTCTGGAGCCAAACAGCCGGCTGCGGGCCCAAGTTCTCTGGTGTCCCCAGATATGCAGGAAAACTGGCTGTGGGGGTGCAAATGGAGGAGGCCAGACAGCAGTGCTGTTTAACACGGGGACAAGATGCAGACTGGTGATCCGCACATCGGCCATGGATGTCATACAGCAGCCCCTGCATTCAATCCAAATCCCAGAGGCCTACGGCCAATCGATATCCCAGCACATATGTAGCCAGGAAGGGGGGAGGGAGTAGGGATTACTCTGCCGTCACTCTAATTTGGGGGGCGGGGGGGGGATCTTCTGGGCGCCGCTAGTCAGTCCACCTGACGCACAGCTGTGTTTAAAACAGGAGGTTATTGCACCAGGAGGGATGGTGGTTCTTCTACAGGACCATGGACACTTAACTGGTTTTAGTTGGTGTTTTACATCCCGTAGATAATCCCCAACGCTTCTGGAAGTTTTGAAAATGTGTTTTTTTTTCAGGTCCGAGATGTTTATTAGTCCTGCGTCAGCCGGTGAGGACAGGCCGTGCCCCCTGTCAGTTGTGATCATTAAATTGTGACGAGAGCGCCAAAGGTCAGCCGAAGACCACGATAGGGGGAGGGGGGGACCCATCGACGTGCCCGTTCTTATCTGCTTGTTCCTGGCAGCCGCGTACCTCCCCCTGCATGGCCTCAGACTGAAGGAGCCCCCCCACCCCACCCAACAGTCAGCTAAGGGGTGAATCATGCTGGAGTCGATCACCAGAGTTGCCTGAGAGAGATAAGACTCGAAATTCCATGTTGCTGCCCTTGCAGTCAATACTTAATCTGTCACCTCTCTGTAAAGCTGGAGAAACAAAGCATGGAGGACCTCCTGGTGAGGGTGGGAGGGGGAGAGAACAAGAGCGGACACTCCGCAAGACCAGTACGTCTTTAACTCAACTTTACTACAGAGACCAAGGGCGTAGCTCAGAATTCTGCCCCTTGGCAAAAATGTCCCACTGACACCACTGACAGGGGCAAAGGTATGTGTCAAAGCACGTACCTACGGTCCAACCTAGTTATGCAAAGCTCTACCAAATTACTTTCTTGAAAACTGCGGAGAAACAAATGAATCTTAATTATAGGAGATTATTATATGAACAACCCACTTGTCTTTGATTTCAGAGTGTATATTTAATAATAGTATATTTAATATAAGGCTTCGCCCGCATTCGTGGGCATTAAAGCCAGCAGCCTTCTTGGTGGTGCCGGAGGCTCGGAGTGCAGGCGCCGCAACGGCACGCTCAGGTCAGCGCAGCTCCCTGCAGGTGCGAGCAGCGGCCGACCTGGCCTCGCGCTGCGTCACGTCTCTCCGGCAGGCGATAATGAGACACCAGCGCCGCCACGGCAGCGAGAAAGAGGGGGATGGGGGGGCTGGGAGAGGTCTGTCACCCACCCCACTCTTTCGGATGAAAGTGGCTCAGCTGAGGAAAAGGGGGGAAGGCCGACAGGGATTGCGGGGTGACAGGATGCGACGTCTCGGCATTTTATAAAATTAGCGAGCGCATATTGCGATGCAGCACCGGCGCAGCTTCGTCGGAACGCATGTTTCCTGCAAAAAAACACCCTCCTAAACACAGCCGCCCCAAAGTGCTTCCTGTTCTCAGTCCAGCCAGAACTGCTGCTCACCTCACAGACTGACCTGGAACCTTCTGGAGCTCCCATTTCCGCTATCCTACTGCCCAAGTCTGTCTGGACAGCTGTGTCACTCCACCATTCAAAGGTAGGATGTGTTGGTTGGGTTTACTGCACATCTGAAGAAACATTGGAGATGGTCCTCTGCCTTGATCAGGTCCAGCTCTATTTACAAACCATGTTATTGACATTTAAGGGCATGCATTCCATTTTTCTGCTACTGATGAGATTCTCCGTAAAGACCATGGGATTATCAAGCACCGTTAACCACAATATAAAGGTAACATAGGATAGGTTATTTTACTGGTTCCCATTGGGTTAAACTAGCCAGTGATTGACGGCAAGATGTAATCCCACCCGCTGTAGGTTCTAAATCTTGTCTGTTGAAGTACTTCCAGTGCAAAGTCCAGGTGATGCACAAGGGTCACCCCATTCAGAGGTGGAGCTCCAGCGAGCAGTTGCCATGACATTCCTGTGATTGACAAGTGAGGGGGAGGGGCCACTCTGTTTGCAAACCTGTAGTAAGTTCCACCAGAGACTGTCACATCTGATCCCTCAGAAAACTTGTGATTCCTTCTCAGCCCAATTCATACAGATCACCTTTAAACATTTTAAAGTTTTATCTCAGTACTAGAAAATGCCAAAAATAAAACCATGTCGCCTTGGCTGCTCTCTGCACAGAGAGAAACTGCTGACATTACGGACGTATTCATCTTATTGAAGTTGATGCTCTTCAGGAGATTCAAAGCTATTTTCTTAGGGATTGTATGATCTCCACAAGAAGGTGGGAGAACTTTTACTCAGTTAGCAACCCATCAGTCCTGAAAGATGGTTTTTGTCAAACAAAACTGGTGAATCTCTGTTGGCCAACAACTATCAGTTAACCACTAAGCTAACATTTCCTTTGTTGACCGTTTCAATTTAATTCAATATAATAACATACTTGTAGTCCAGCTTAGTTAACGGCCACAAACCGATTGAAATATTACATATAGGAAGTTCTACTTTTCACTCTGTCAGTTTCTTCCTTAAATGTTTGCTGAAACAAAAGACATCATTTTTCGAAACCCCCTCCTCTCCCATATAGGCTTCTCAGCATGCAAATTTAATCGGAACGAAAGCTTTGAACAGAGCGACATTCTGGAACTGCCTGGGGATTGCGATGCCACGCTGTTATTTGGCTTCTATTATGTTTTACAAAAGCTTAGTCAATATCTAATCAAAAGAGAAATGCGGCAAGCCGCATCTAACCGAGCCCCTTTCTGTCAAAGGTTACGTTTCCATGGAGACCGGACAGGTGTGGAGGTCTCTAGCTGTGCTGGTATTGACAGGAATTAAGAGATGATGATGGGCTTGATTTTGTGGGGAGCGAGAGGGACAGATTCCGGGACTGGGAAACAACACGCACACACGCCCTAATCCCCCCCGCCCCCCATCCGGTTTCCCAAAGAACAAAGCCCAACGCAGGCAATTTAAAATAATGTTTTATTAAAAAGTGCTAGTCGACAAATGACATTGCAAACAGCCATCCACTCATCTTCCATAATCGTTTATCAAGTCCAGGGTCACGGTGTGCCTGAAGCCTCTTCCTGTTCCGGCTGTACTGAAGGTAACCGTAGTGCGTGCATCATAAACAGCGAGAACAACCTTTTGTCAAGTCTCACCCACTGACCTCACCAGGAAGCACCTCTGCAGGATTTGTAACAGGGTGTCTATGGAGCGTGAAATTTATGCTATCTTCTGATTGTCAGTATTTTCCTGATCGCGACATCAACACCTGCTGCGTATGTGTTTGATTGCCTTTCATCAGTTGACATGCTCACCTTTTTGAACAATGCTCCTGAACTGCCATGTTTATGTTTCAAGGGAACCGCCAACCAGCCCCGTTAATGGTTACCCTGTGATACAAACAGTATGCTGTGATCCATGAGAATGCAAATAGCTCACAGGAAACTGTTAGGAACTACCAGGTGTGATCTGAACACAAAATGTAAGTATGAGAAACATAAACAGTCACAGCATTGGTCATGGACCCTCTGAGGTTGCTCGTGTGACCCCAGATTGGAAATGTTATATGTCCTGTAGCTGATAGTCTGTATTTCCATAGCTTGTAGATTTCCCTGAATTTTGTAGCTAGTTGTCTTTTACTTGTATTCTGTAGCTTGCAGATTTTTACTTGAATTCTGTAGCATGTGGCCTTTTACTTGTATTCTGTAGCTTGCAGATTTTTACCTGTATCGTGTACCTTGTAGTCTTTCATCTGTATTTTGTTGCTTGTAGATTTTTACCTATACTCTGTAGTGTGTAGCCTTTTATCTGTGTTCTCTGCCCCATAGCCTTTAATCAGTGTTCTGTAGCTTGTAGCCTTTTTACCTATGTTCTGTAGCTTGTACTGTAGACTTTAACCTGTGTTCTGTAGCTTGTAGCCTTTTACCTGTAGTGTGTAGGCTTTTACCTGTGTTTTATTGTTTGTAGCCTTTTACTTGTAGTGTGTAGCCTTTACCTGTGTTCTCTAGCTTGTAGCCTTCTACCTGTAGCATGTAGCCTTTTACTAGTCTTTTCTAGCTTGTAACCTTTTACCTGTAGCATGTAGCCTTTTACCTGTAGCGTGTAGCCTTTTACTAGTCTTTTCAAGCTTGTAGCCTTTTACCTGTGTTCTCTAGCTTGTAGCCTTTTTACCTGTCTTCTCTAGCTTGTAGCCTTTTACCTATAGTATGTAGCCTTTTACCTGTGTTCTCTAGCTTGTAACCTTTTACCTGTAGTATGTAGCCTTTTACCTGTAGCGTGTAGCCTTTTACCTTTGTTCTTTGGCTTGTAGCCTTTTTACCTGTCTTCTCTAGCTTGTAGCGTTTTACCTGCAGTATGTAGCCTTTTACCTGTGTTATCTAGGTTGTAGCCTTTTACCTGTAGTTTGTAGCCTTTTACCTGTAGCGTGTAGCCTTTTACCTGTGTTCTTTAACTGGTAGCCTTTTTACCTGTCTTCTCTAGCTTGTAGCCTTTTACCTGTAGTATGTAGCCTTTTACCTGTGCTCTCTAGCTTGTAGCCTTTTACCTGTAGCATGTAGCCTTTTACTAGTCTTTTCTAGCTTGTAGCCTTTTACCTGTGTTCTGTAGCTTGTAGCCTGCCTTTTTACCTGTGTTCTGTAGCCTGTAGCTTTTTACCTGTAGCATGTAGCCTTTTATTTGTGATTTTCAACTTGTAGCCTTTTACCTGTGTTCTGAAGCTTGTAGCCTTTTTACCTGTGTTCTTTAGCTTGTAGCTTTTTTACCTGTAGCCTATAGCCTTTTTACCTTTACCTTGTATCATGCTCCCTCTTTGCCAAACATAAAGCCACAGACCCGCCTCCGGTGTTTATGCAGATCCACTGCGCGACTCGCTTAGCATTCCAGCTCCAGACGCCCCCCTCCCTGACAAATTAGCAAGTCGGGGTCTCCGTTGTCCATAATTGGCATGCACTGGGGTGTAGTAGAGTCCTCCTCACCTCCTCCAAATGTCACCATCAGTGAAGTGCACATCAGCTGTGCCCAACTCTGTTCAGCTGTCTCTCCTGCCAGAAATGTGTGGAACGTAGAAATGTAGCAAAGGTACACGCATAGACACACGCAGACATGCATCCGCACATGTGGGTATGTACAAGCATATATGCATGTGCATCTGTGTGTCTGTCTGCCTGTGTGTGTGCTTGCCTCTATGATCACGTGTCCTCACACATAAATGCTGGCTTAAGAGTATTCAATTTTTGGGCGCAAATTTGTCCAAAGCTTTGATACTAATAAATATGAAGCAGTCAACGTTCTCATTACATGTAGAACAATTTGCTACAGAGTCAAATTAATTCCTAACGCCAGCGACAGCGGTGGGCTCAGCACTCGTCGCGTGAACAATTACCAGTAGCTAGTTAAGTCATTATTTTCTCACGGCCCCAGTCAAACAGGCCCAATTGTAAAAGGTTTATGGTTCCAAACGCTTTCCAAACCATCCTCTTGTGCCGTACTCTGCGTGACTCTGTTGTTGCCCAATATTTTACAAATTTCAGAATTTATATGATTTCCATGCCCATAAATGCAGGATGAAAGATGCAGGCAAAGTGCTGGCGTGGAAGCTCGTATTTTATAACTCAATCCTCATCTCATCTCTGGGTAATTTAGGAGATGGTAAAAATGCAATACTGTATGAAAGGCAGAGGGAGAGAGGTTTCAGCTCAGAGCAACCAACCAGAATGAGAAGGATGGTGCTACTTCCATTTCAAAGTGCAGCTGGAAAAAAAACGGGGGGTGGGGGGTGGGAGGGTACCAGTGGTACTCTGGTAGGATTAAGTGGTAAGAACCCTTTCCCAGATTATCTGCTCAAACAAAAGGCTGCTGTCTCTCCATAATCGACTGCTCTAGTGAGGTCACCAAGCCTGGAAGAGCAGGAAGCCCAGAAGACCCTCTGGCCCTGTGGAGATGTCATTTACTTTGTACAATGTGCTTTCAACCTCAGTCAAATCCATCGGGTGGCCTATATGGGTATCTAAATTTACACACGCCATCGATGATCACGGCTTAACACGTGGGCGTGAACCTCTGCTCTGTCTCAGCAAGAAGGGAGCATCGTTTAATGTGTTTCATGGCGTGTAAAGTCGCGGGACTTTGTAAAATGTCACCCGATTCTTTATTTCAAATGTGTATTTCTTCTAGAATGCACGGGCGCATGCATAATGTGAAAGGTGTAGGCAAGTATTACTAGTATTCGCCGGGCTGTAGAAATTTAAAGATAGAGTGATGCCACATTGACCTGTGAAGCCACACACAGTAGCCCAGAGTCAGCTCACTGGGACATTCTACGCTGTTAAAGTCACGGTAATCTCTTTTTCTCGCTCCCTCTTTCTGACTTTCTTATTTGCTGGCTCTCTGCTTTCAGGAAGCCCTGTGATAACATCACTGTTGGTATTTTGTGGGTCACTGCGATTTAACCTGCCACTTTTCAGCTCTGACATTTAATCTATTCTCATAAATCATATAGAAGACCTATTATTCTCTAATTATTTCACTGGAATCACAGACACACACACACACATGCAGACACACGCGCATGCGTGTGCGAGGCTGGAATACCAAGTGGGGAGGCCGGTGTAGCGGGTGAACTGGGGGTGTCCGCATTGCCAGCCCAGGAAGGCAGTGAGCAGACGGAGATCACTGGCAGGGGTGACAGGCAGCCAGGCGTCCTCCATCATCGTCATAGCGAACCAGAGCACTGCGCTGTCTGGGATGCCCGACTTACTGTCGTCGAAATGCCACTTTGTTGGTTCAGCCAGAGCGATGGTTTTAAAGTCAAACACACACTTCACCTCCCAGAAAGGAAAAACTGCCTATTCCAAGGGCATGGAAAACCTCAGGAGAACAAGACAAACTCAGAGGAGATGGATTGGTCGGTGGTCACCTATAATCCTCAGCTTGGTTTTGCACCTGATTGTTTCAGAACAGGTTGATCGTGTCTGTGCCCATCACATTTGTTTTATTTGCACTAATCTGTGCTGGATGAAGACTGAATTCTTGCATTCTAATAGTAAAGGCGAGTACTAAAAATACAATTTCAAAGCCCAACCCAGTCTGTTTCTAATAAAATGTCATGTTGCTATAGGAAAATCTGAACAGCCAAAGAATGACCACTTGCATGGTTTACCCCTTAACGATGTTTATAAATGTAATTATACATTTATTCCAAATGATATGCTGCTTAGGTACAAGTGAGCAATGAGGAGAGCACCGTCAATGTTTTCATGATGTATGTTTTTATTTATCAAATGGTTTTGTTCCCATGACCCTGAGCAGGATAAGCCCTTGGTATAACTGATGGATGGATTGATGGCATAGAAAATATTGCATACTAAGTTACAACAGAAGTTACAGCCAGAACTAGGCTAAGAAACAGCTTCTTTCCTGAAGCTGTCAGATTTATAAACTCTGCCATCCACTAGAGTTTCTTTACGCACAATAACAGATAATACCTCAGACTCTTTTCATGTACAACAACAATGAATATTTACACTCATATCATTAACACTATTGTAGCTTTTAATACTTATCTGTATTTTTAATTGGACTATTTAGGGTTTTTTATTTGTTGCATTTTTTATTGGAGTGAATGTCTGTTTTTAGATTAAAGTGCTGTTTCAGGGGACCTCGGTACTTAATTTCCGTGCCTTTCATGCTGCCCCATGTTTTCGGAATGAAAATGAACCTTCTCGAATCTTGTCGTCCCCACAATCCAGAACCTGTTCTGAGTTTTTTACTCATTCTTTTGTTCTCACAAACATCAAACAACATTGTACTTTATGTTCATCTGCACCTCCCAATCCCGCCCGTGGATGTGTATTAGTGTCGCAGGCAGGTCCAGATCTCCCACCATGGCCTGAGACGTGCCTGCCGTTCTCCCTCCAGCCCGATGCGGGCTCACCCGAGCTGAGGCCAAGATGGCTGCCCATGGAAAGCGCCTGGAAAGCGAATGATGCAACCTACAGGCAATATTTGTGCTTCTCCCCTGGCACATAAGCGATTTGGAGATGGGAAGCCGTTGATTAAGGCTGTACCCCTGGGGGAGGTTTTTGTTCAATGACCGACAGTCTGAATAAATCCGACATACTTTTTAAAGGGAAAAGGTGAGGATTGGCATCGAGTCATGTTTTTAAAGCCATGTTATTGGAGTCATGTTTGCAGAGCCATGTTATTGGAGTCATGTTTGTAGAGCCATGTTATTGAACTCAAGTTTGAGAGTCATGTTATTGGAGTCATGTTTGTAGGGCCTTGTTATTGGAATCATGTTTTCAGAGCCATGTTATTGGAGTCATGTTTTAGAGTTGTGTTTTTAGAATCGTGTTTTTTGTCATTCCGCACAAATTTAAATGAGCATGCTCCTGTTTTTCCGTTGCCTCCATGTATAGTGTATTTGTGCATCCAGTTTTCATGCCCCACCTGCCCCTCTTACCTTTTTCTGGTTCCACCGTCTCTTTCCACCCTTTCAATATGTAGGCAGAGTCATCTTATGTTAAATGTACAGTTTTGTCACAGATGATGACAATGTTTAAGGTGCGTAGGGCTGGCTGTCTTTGAGTCTGTTTGATATGTGCTTGTATATGTGTGAATGGATGTGTTTTTATGAGGGTTTGGGTGGTTATGGAAGTCGAATCATGGATGCATGATTTCATTTGTTATTTGATAAAGAAACCAAAGAGAATTCTTGAATCACAAAACACTGATTTTTTCCCCCTAATAGCTGTGATAATGATGCTCATAAATATTCTGCCATTACTTTATGCTAATACTTTTAAAATTTAATTTGAAGTTTTTATCATATCCAACTTTGCACGTCTCTCTCTTGGGGTCCCAAACATGTTGGGTATCCTGGCAACCAGCATAGCGACTAAGAAAGATCAGAGAAACTCCTTATTAACCTGTTGCTATGACTACTGTCGATAGCAGCATCTCACATGAAGTTTGAACTCTTCATTGAAGGGTCAAAATGCTCGTATAATTAGTTCGACGGATAACACCGAAGCATTTTACAAAAGGCAAAATCAAAGGTTAGGCCATGTTCGTTCGTTCGTTCGTTTTCCATGAAAGTGGGTGAATGTTATTTATCTCAAGCTCTGAAGACGTTTTGTTTGTTCTGTTAATAGAAAAAAAGTGGAATTAATGAGGAGCACAAATAAGCATACACCGACACAAAGACATATATCACACATCTCCGCCCTATCAAACGGGATGGTATGAATAAACCGTATGTAGGCTATGCTGCAGATGGGTCCCAGGAAAAAAATTCTCTCCAATTCGTCCGCTGTGAGCGAGCACAGAAATGTCCGCTATTTAAAATCCTGATTTGAAGGCGGACTGTGACAAATGCCCTGGGCACCCGGCGCCAGGCGCGCGCCCGGCTGTCCTCCGCGGCTGTTATTCCAGCGAAATCAATGCATTTTTTAACAGCGGCAATTACGGCCAACGCATCGATTCATCACAAGATTTGCATGAGGTAATTGTGTCGGCAAAGGCTACTGATGCATATTTATTACGTCTCAATTATGAATTGAAACCAACGAGGGAAACCATTCAGTCCAGCCAAAGTTAAAACCCTCCCCCCGTTTTTCTCCATGAATAGACTTGAGGAGTATTTTGCTATGCAATCGTTTTATTTCTATCCCAATCAGCAATTCAATGTTTCATTGCCAAAAACAATCATTAATTAAAATGAAGCCTACATTAGTCACTCTTAAAAAGTGTAAATTTATTCGTAATGTATACAGTACATTAAATTAACCACAATTACTAAAGATATTTTCCGTCCATGTATCTCGTGATCCACTGGAAAGCAGAGTAAATATAGTTAATATAAGTCAGAATATCGACATACACACATATACACGCCACCTCTACCAGTGTTTGAACGCTACAGAGACGCAAGGGCCTGCTCTCAACTTTTTTTATCGTAGATAATGACTGCCAGTATAACAATGTTATACCAAATAATTCTGATTCCTTAAAAAATATGCTTCCAGAAAGAGTTCAGGAAGGTCGCATTTAAAAACGTACTGAAAATCAACATGGCATTTAGGTTTTGAAAATAAAAATACATTAAAAATAAAAAGAAAATAAAGTTTACCATTAATGACCTAGGTAATACTCCAAGTCATGAACTGAGGGTGGTCCCGCCCTATCATTAACAGGTACAACAAGGGGAAGGGATGGCATTCAGTTACCCTTCCCGCTGATTATTAATCCTTTGTGTTTGTATGTGTATGTGTGCGTGTGTTTTTTTCAGGTGTGAATGATGAAAAATGAAAAGGAATCTCGCAATACTTGCTCCTGTGGAGAGACAGAGCCCAAATGGGGCTGAGCGTGGCAGTGATCTGACACGCTGAATTCTCTTATCTTTTTTCCCCCAAAACACTCGCAGCCGCAAAGGTTGTCTCCCTCCTACTGCTTGCTCCGATGCCTGCGCCTGACTTACGGTGTCAGCGCTCCGGTCCCCTTAAATGGCAACTTTCGCCTCTCTAGCGTCGTATACAATCATCGTTAACGCTTCGAAATGCTTGGCGAGAGCGCTGCGCCCGGAGCCTCTCAGCCGTGCCGCCTTTGTCGCCGAGATTTCAGCCCCGCGATGTTTAAACGTAGCCCCGCTTTACAGTCAGCGACACAGGTATTATCCTTCATGAGCAGCTTTCATAAACATTACTTCAGACCTATTTTCATTTATGTGTGCGTTCCTTGAATAATTGGATTATGTCGGCGCACTGGCAGATTTGCTTAACAGACGCGTGGCATGCTATAGCGCTTGATCTTGACCGCAGCGAAAAGATTTTTTATTATAATTATTATTGAAGTGCGGTGGCTTTTTAAGGAAACTTTATTCTTGGTAACACTTGAATCTGCAGAGAAAGGCATCTATGATTATCATACTTACCCACCATTTCTTTTACCGGCACATCTTGTACAATAGAAAGTGGCAATTAGAAAATGTATTTTTAAAAAATCATTTGCTCTTTTGCAGGATGTTGGCCTTCTCAGTGGGGACACGCTACCCTATCCTCAGGTGCCTGCTTACAGCTCGCGGGAATTAATGTTGACAAGGCCTTAATCTGAAGATTCGTTACCTTTGAAAGTTTAAAATGCACTTTGGCTTCGATTGAATTGTCCCTAAGATATTGCTTTCAAATGTAAATCCCATTGTGGCGAAGGCACTTTGCTCTAATTGATTTCGCTCCAAACTGATGCTCAACGGTTATAAGCACCCCCGCCCACCCCCCCAAGTTAAAATACAATGGCACTCCATCGATTTTGCATATAGCTGGCGATTTATGTGGAAGGAATAAAGTTTGAGAAAGAAGCGATATCCTTTTAAGTCAAAAACATTTCGTTGATATAGGGGGCCATTGCATTTTATAGCCCAGCACCTCGTTGGCTGACCTTGCTCTGGAGGTATGCCACCAGGGCCCTTGTAAAGTACAGTCACAGGGCCACTGAGTCACCATAGGATAAAAATGTGAGCTACACTGTGGTTTTACAAGCACTGGGTAATGTCTGTGTAAAATACAGTCTGATTTACTGTACTGTGTGGAAACGGTTAACCCACAGCTACTCAGACCAAGCCAAGCAGATGGGACAGTCCAGGCAGGTAGTTAAATTGCATGTTTCAACCTCCTCCCCCCCCCCCCCCCGGGGGGCCAAATGG
>JAODKF010000085.1:33999-51053 GCA_026779585.1 Mormyrus proboscirostris | reverse complement strand
GGTTCATAAGTGCGCTGTTATCAGTTTTGGGCCTGGTTCTGATAATCAGTTCCCCTTTAAATGCTGCTGAAATGACCCCCCCCCCATAATGAAAGTGAGCAGATTTCCCCTGGGCAGATCCGCTTGTTTGGCGTTCACAGAACTCCATTAAAGTGAGTGCCGGGTAGCGAAGGGGGGAACTGGAGGGGGAGGCAGCAAGCAGGGGCTCCTTTTGCAGTCACTGCAGAGGCACGAGAGCGTTAAAGTGACTTGGGCGGATGTCGCCCTAACTGGAATCTCCAGGCTGACAGAGGGAAGAAGAGGCTGCTCCTGTTTTATTTGTGCCATTGCGGTGCCAGAATATAACATCTTATCAAGAAGTCACTCCAGAAGGGAACATTTTCTCTCATTTCTTTTGTTCTCGCATGTCCTCCGTCTTCTTCTCCTCCCCATATTTCTCATATTTCTTACTTTCTTTCAATTCAATTCAATTCAGTTCAATTTTATTTATATAGCACTTTTAACAAAAGTCATTGTCACAAAGCACTTAACCGGCCAGAACCCCCACCAAGCAATACAGAGGCGAGGAAAAACTCCCTCTAGCAGGAAGAAACCTTGAGAGGAAGCTAGACTCGAAAGGGGACCCCATCCTCCCCCGGGCCGACCGGGGAGCATGAAACTGCATTTACATTCACATTAATTTCAGTCCATATAGTTTTAAAGGTCCCAGTTGGTTTCATGTTATTATCTCTAAGGGGTCCAGGTGAGGGTTCAAGCGGTGTAGTGTCAGCTCAGGATCAGCTTGAGATCATCTCGGAAAAGTGACGATGGAGAAGAGTTATTGCCCTACACCTAACCTACCCTCCAGCAGTACTAAAGTAACTATGGCAGCCTGTTTAAAAGAGAGACCTGGAGGGAAGCACAGACATGAGGGTTTCCAGGGGTTTTGGCATCCAGCCAAACTACCGCCAATAGCTTATGTGATCGATGAGAGCGGCAGGGCGACAGCACCAATCCCCCCTCTCACCTTTAATCTCAAATGACCATGAACCTCCAGATCTCCCATTCACCTTAGAAAAAGGGGATTTTAATATCCAAAAGACTGGCTAAAGAGGTACGTCTTAAGCCTTGACTTAAAAGCAGAGATTGTGTCTGAGTTCCGAACACTAATAGGATGTTTATTCCATAACTGTGGTGCTTTATGAGCAAATGCTCTTCCCCCACATTCTTTATTCTGGGTACGAATAAAAGATCTGCATCTTGCGATCTAAGCGTACGATTCGGAATGTAGTTGCAAATGAGGTCACTCACATACTGCGGTGTGAGACCGTTTACAGCTTTATAAGTTAAGAGTAGTATTTTTCAGTCAAAACGAAATCTAACTGGCAGCCAGTGTAGTGAAGATAAAATTGGGGTGATATGATCATATTTGGACGGCCTGTTTTCCGGCCTTCTGACACTGGGACAGTGGTGGCCTAATGGTTAGGGAAGTGCCCTTCTAGTCAAAATATTGTTGCTTTGAATCCCCAACCACAAAGGCACCCTGAGCAAGGCGTTTCTCCCTGGTGCTGAAACAGCTGCCCCCTGCTGTGTCACATATGTTGTGGTGTGTCAACAATGACAACTTTATCTTCCATTTTACTACTCACTCTCCATCCTATTCTCATCCATTTTCTCTTTTGCTTCTCTTTCTTACTCCATCCCATTCTCTTTCTTTCTTCCTTTTGCTTATCTCTCTCTATCCCTTTCTCTTTTATTCTCCCTTTCACTTCTTTCTTTCTCTCTCTATCCCTTTCTCTTTTATTCTCCCTTTCACTTCTTTCTTTCTCTCTCCGCCCCTTTGTCTTTCATTCTCCCTTCTGCTTCTCTTTTCTCTCTCAGTTCCTTTCTCTTTCCTTCTCCCTTTCACTTCTCCCTCTACCCCATTCTTTTTTATTGTCCCTTTTGCTTCTCCATTTCTCTGGCCGTCATCATCTTTCATTCTCCCCTTTGCTTCTCTCTTTCTCCTTCTCTTTCATTCTCTTGTTTGCTTCTCCCTTTCTCTATCTTTGTCTTTCAATTTCCCATTCACTTCTCTCTTCCTCCATCCCTTTCTCTTTCATTCTCTTGTTTGCTTCTCCCTTTCTTCATCTTTCATTTTCTCATTCACTTCTCTCTTTCTCTCTCCATCCCTCTTTTATTCATTTCCCATTTTGCTTCAGTCTTTCTCCATTCCTTTCCCTTTCATTCTCCCTTTTGCTTATCTCTTCCCCCATCCTTCTGTCTTTCGTTCTCCCTTTCTCTTCCCCTTTTCTCTCTCCGTACCTTTCACTTCCATTTCCCTTTTGCAGTTCTCTCTCCCTCCGTCTTTTTCTCTCCCCTTTCATGTCTTGCTTTCTCTCTCCATCCTCTCCTTTCTCTGCAGTGAGGGTGTCTGGATGGCCCTTCCTGTCTCCTTCCATGCGATGTTAATTGCACGCCCTTCCCAGAAGTCCGCCCCCTTCCCCCCGCTAAACCTGCAGCTTCCTGGGGAGGGGATCTGACAGTACCTCTCCTCGCACATCACCATATTATCCTCCTCAGCCCCCACACATCCTTCAAACCACAATCGCTTCGGAGCGGATCTGTCAGAAATCTCATGATTCTCTGTTTCTATTATCAGTTTAGCTGTAGTTTGATCGAAGGTAGTCTCACGCCCAGTTATTTAGTTTAGTGTTAATATTTTTATAATATACAGTTTTGTTTTACTTTTTCTTTCTGTGTACAGAACTTTATGGACACACATGAACATAGGGTGGTACAACCCCATAGTGCTAACAGACACCCATAAGAAGAGATGCTTTTCTGAATCATCACAGTCCAACAGTTTTTAACGCTGACATCAGTTTATAAACACAAACAGAATAGGCAAGATTTGTGGCCTAAATGATTCTGAACGTGATGTGATTGCTGGAGCTGTCTGAGAAAGAGCCACCCTCCTGGCATCTTCTCTCGAGAAAGATCTGGCCAGGAGCAGTTCAGTTGCTGAAAGCACCTTGTTAATGAGTGACGTCAGAGGAGAATGGCCAGTCGAAGCTAACAGTAAGGCCACAAGTGCAAAATTAAGAGCTCCGTACAAGAGTGGCATGTAGAAGGACATATCTGAAGGCTCAAACTGGTGCTAGTGAAAGGAATCTTCCCTCATTCTAGTTGGCTACTGAATGTATGCGTGTGCTGTTGAGTCAGACCAAGATTCATGGTAAAGTATCCTGAGAGCAGTACATCAATTTTGTTGTGTCAAATTTGCACAGAATGCTGACAGCTTCCCATTGTTCCAAACTGAGATATATCCCTTTTCTGCATTGCCACTGATTAGTTATCGGGTGCCAAGTGCCACAAAAAAACACACATTTTTTTTCTAGACGGTTTTTTGTACATTTACTCAAAATTTTGCAATGTTGCAAATGTCACAAGTTGTTTCTATATTTATAAATATGAATACCAGTCCCCCATACAGGATAGGCAGTTGGAAGATGGATGGATGACATTTAATATTTGATTCTCTTCCTTTTATTTTTAACTGTTTGTTCTTTGAAATGCTCCCATAATCCACTGCAGTTTGATTAACATAGAATCCACTGGACTAAACAAACAACAGTGTCACATAGTCTGTTTGCTAGACACAGACTCATTTGCAGGTATTATTTTAGTTCTTATACAGAGCATGCAGACCCACACTAAACCAGAGGACCTTCTCTCTTAAATGACTAAACACTTAAAAACATATCAAAATAAAAGTGTTATAGTGTTACCTTGACCCTCACAAGAACGTGTTGTGCGATACATAGTAACCAATATATACCCATGGTTTTGCAATTACTAATTTTACTAATGAGTTTTATGTGTAAATTAAAAATAATTAGAATCTGATACCCTGAGCTAGCGCCCAACATTGTTGTCATACTATTCACTTGCGAGCATGTCATTGTTTATGTGAAATTACTTAGATTTTCTGCAGTGGGTCACTGTAGCAAAACTCGTCACATTCATTACACATTTGCTTCCCACCATCAGGACATGGTTCAGGCATGTTTGGCTAGACTAATGGAACTGAGGTCCTCTGATTCTGAACAGCAAATCCTGTATTTTACTCCATAGGACTCTCTTTTTAATATGCATTCTTGTTTTTTATCTTATCTTTATGCTTCTGGTGAGCTGTGCTTGAGGCTCATGTGGTGAGATAACTGCCTGTCCAGATACAGCTCCTGCCACAGTACTAGAAGCAAAAGCATAAAACTGGCGAAGCTGAAAGCATCAAAATGTTTCAAACGAAATACATTTTATTGCAAATGAATTGCAGAAATGGCTCAACTGAGTACTGTTCGAGAATCAAATCTGAATGCCTTCTAACAGCCATATGCTTTTTAATTTATTCAGTTTCATCATCTTTATATCCATCCATCTTCCATAACCACTTACTCAGTACATCGTTTCGGGGAGACTGGATTTCAGAAAGCACAGGGCGTGAGGAAAGGGACACCCTGGACGAGATGCCAGTCCTTCCCAGGGACAGCACACACTAAAGGACAAGTAGGTGGCACCAACTACTGACACTAACCTACGAGAACAAAGCCACGAGGAAACCAACGCAGGAGAAGAATCATACTGTCACGATCGGGCGGGCGAGCAAGCGGGTAAGCAGGCAAATCCAGCCGGGAGTACAGGTAGAACGGGGTTTATTACGAACGAACGGAAGGGCAGACAGGCACAAGCGTCCGGTAACAATACAACGACGGATCTGGGAAACAGGGGGAGACGTGGACTAAAATACGCAGGACAAAGCAAACTGAACAAGGCACAGATGAAAACAATCAGGTATGAACACTAGGTAATGAGGGAGCGTGGCACACAGGAGGATCGTACGGAGCCGGGCGTGACACATACTCCACGCAAACACTCACACACAGACTCACACACACACACACCCAGCCAGGGCTGGGAACTGAGCCCCCGAACACAGAGCTGTGACGCTTCGGTCCCACCCCTCCATCATGTAGCTTGTGTCTCTTTTCCATCTTGTCTGGCTGGTCCTTCTCTTAACCGAACACATCTGATGTTAGACACCCTATGGAAAAGTGAAGAACCTATCTGAGCTGAAGATCTCCAGATGCTGGGTGTTTTATGTGCAGGCTACTCTGACACTCATCTGAGGCTAGACTGTGACATTGCAATCTATCTCTCTGTTGGTAACCATAGATAAAAAAAAAAAAAACTGAACCTGCGATAAAATAGCGGGTAGAAATGGCGGTCATGCCCTCAAATTCAGGACCAGCTCAGCTTCTGCAAGCTTACAGCTGTGAAAATAGGCAAAAGGCTAGTGATTCACATTTATTTGTGTTATACACAGTAAACAGTTCCATTTGCAATGAAAGTCTCTGCATGTGTATCCTGTAAACATAAATTAAACAGAAAATATAGATTGCAAGTACAAGTTAAGGTGCATGCTGCCAGACACTAAATTCAATTACAAGTATAACAGTAAACACGTAGACCTTATGGAATAATACATGTAGTGCAAATATTGCAAGAGTAAGTAAAAGATAGTGGTAGATTGCTGGCCAGTACTATTTGCCAGGTTTTTAGTGCTGAAAAAAAATGGCACCTCATTGCTTGGAGGTATATTGTGTCAACAGAATCAGGGGGTGTAGAGGAGAGCCATGAGAGTATCTTAAGCTAAGATCAGTGTCAGGTACCCATAGTCAGTCCATGTTTTTGCTCTCTCCCAACTCCCTGCCAGACAGTCCAGAGAGGCACACTGTCACCACAATGACAAAATAACAGGTAATTATTACATTGTGGGGACATTTGGTCCCCACGATGTAATATAGACAAGACTCAGATACATATAGAGGGAGCTGGGAGGGAGCAAAATGTGGACTGTCTGGCAGTAGCTTCAGAAGGAGCAAAAACATGGGCCGACTGCCCCAGAGGACTGGATTGGGAAAACCTGGCTAAGATGACTGGTCCAGAACAGCCTATTGTGACAGTGATGATTAAAAATGCCGGCCTGGCGCCTAATGTATATAACACTTCGTAAGACCCTCCTTCCCTCCTGATCTAAGGTCCTGGCCTGTGGCTTCTTCCCTGTAACACTCCTGCTGAGCATCTGTCTCCCTACTGCCTCCCCAAGTGGACAACAGCTGTTTGTGAGACTTGGAGAGAAAATTGAGTATTTATTTCCCGTCAACTTGCGGCATTTTCCCATTTCTTGATTGATTCACTTCTGCCCCCATTGAACACTGTCGCCTTGAAGGAATCATTCGTCTTGCGACGTCTCACTAGGTGCGTAGCTGTGTTTGTTAGCTTTGTGCCCGGCCTGGCGCTGTGAGGCATTGTGGGTGACGCCTACGAAAAAAATGTTACCAAAACAGATGTCTGCGGAAGATGGATCTCACGGAGCCTTCGGTAGACTAACATTTTACGTGCTCGCCACGTTTTGGTGGGCCGTTTACTTTGCTTATGAGCGTAATCTTTCAGTTAGAAGCATCTTCCTCGTTCCGTTACTTTCTTTCATGATCATTCTCTGTCTTTCAGCCCCATCTCCAAATCTCCCTTAGGCAAAAGTGCATCTCTTTATGACTGATGAGGGTAATTTCTCCCAAACAGCAAAGAGCAGACTTGAGTTCCCTCCTCATGGCATTCCCCACGGCAGCTTGAATGAGATTAGACACATTTGTCGCCCTGTCTTCTACGGAAGTGCTGAAAAAGAAAAGCGGGAGGCAGGTAAACTGAGGGGAAAAAATCTATGGAATGAACTGAGCAAGAAAGAGCAAGACAGAAGAGAGTGATGGGAAGGGTGTGGGGTGGAGAACAGGCACAGCGGGAGACTTGCTGGTCCAGTAGCTTCTATCTGTCCTTGAGTGACAGTTACCGCCGGGAGCTGGAGGGAAACAAAGGAAGGAGACCCACCATGGTGAGTCCCCAGTGGGGCTCCACTCCATTTAACTACAAGGAGGACACCTTGGGTCTGAGGGTTGACCAGACCTGGATATGGAAAGCTGTGGTTCAGAAAGTTCTAAGGAACATGTTTCAATTAGCGCCAGATGATTTTGCTTAGTATCAAAATAATTTGTTAAATAAATTAATAAAGAGCCAATGCACAGCGTGCTTATCTGTACTCTGCTCTGTAGCTGTGTGGTGGTTAAGGCCCAACAGATTAGAAGGGTCGTAACTGCAAAAATGTGCATAAGCTGGTCAAAATGTTTTGCATCACTGTTTCATTTCCAACCCCCCCCCCCCCCCCACCATCTATCACCCTATACAATTTGTGTGCCATGCATGACAAACGCCCTCTACCCCAGCAAGGCTTATGAAACATGTGTAGCTATGAAAAGGAATTGAATGGTCAGTAACTTCTTGCAGAAAGCTGGTGGTATTGTGCTCCACTCAGGCATTTGGGAACTCCTCCACGAGAATGGGGCTCCTTGAACCAGACGGAATTTCGCTTTGTAGATCATTCTAGAGATGCTGTGTTGGGCTGAGGTTAGGGCTCTGTACTGGCATCTGTAATGTGCCCATATTTCTGTCTGGAAAGGAATATAGTTGGCAGCCTTTTGGTAAGGTATTCAGATGGGGGAATGAGCGTGAAGCACTTGTGTGGAACGGGTTTGACATGTCAGGATGAGTATGGAAACTAACCATGTTCTCAAAACCATGTCTCTGCACTCACCATTCTGCTGGGGAGCGTAGTCTTCAACTTCCTGCGACTGTGTGCATCTTTGCTGGTCTAGGTATATATTAAATTGTGGGGATCAAATGTTCCCATAATGTGATAAAACTTATTATTTTGATGCTGTGGGGACCATTTTTCAGGTCCCCACAAAGATCTGTGAATACAAAATGCCAACTAAAATATGCCAAAAGACTTATATTTTGTTTGACTGCTTATGGGTATGGTTATGCTGGGTAGGAGTTAAGGTCGTCATGTTGGAATTTGAGTTTTCCCCATAGAAATGAATGGAGAGTCCCCACAAAGATATACTCACAAACCAGTGTGTGTATGTGTGTCCAGAAATTCATCCATTCGGGTCCTATGATGCAACAACGAATCTCCTGGTTTTGTTCATATCATGAAACCCATGAACTAGGAGACGCCGCAGTGCAACTGGGTCGTCATTCAGCTTCTGCTCCCTTTTGGTCATATTCAGATCATCCATCCTTCCATCTTCCAACCTCTAATTCGGTTCAGGGTCATGAGGTTATTCAGAACAACGCACATGAGAAGCAATTAATATGTCAGGAATTCACTAACTGCAACAATCACCAATAGGGCAACATCAGCATTTGTCACCACCGTCAGCAGCAGCCGTCACAAGCATCGACTAATGCAGCATAATTATAAGCACTGGCTTTGTGGCACAAAAAAGTTTGAGAAATATCAATGATGGGGCTACAGTCGTGTTGTTAGGAACCAAGGATCTGAAGAACCAAGTCTTTACGTCGTGTAGAAACTGATCCAGTGTTCCTGATTCTCATTGGCCAGATGGGATAAAGGTGTGGAGGGCCCTCAACCCAGTACGGCATAAGTGCTTAGAAAATAAATGGAATCTCTAGAACGAAACTCTTATATTCTACTTATGTCAGCTGTCTCCAAAGAACAATTTGTCAAGGAGTGCATGCATTTTCCCGGGAGATCTTCTCGAATGAAGACTTTAACGGCACTCGTTATAAATTTTAATAGTCTGAAGCATCCAATAGGTTAAGAGCTAAGCACAGTGTTACATGCCCCTGACATTGAACAATTCTTTGAAGGATGTTTTCAATTATAGTGCTGCTAATTTAATCAACTGTAACACAGCCGAAAATGCATTTTTAAGCCTCACTGCTCCTTTGTTTGAGAACTCAGGATTAATCAGTCATGTACATTGAACACATGCCCCGAAATGTCCTCTA
This sequence comes from Mormyrus proboscirostris, assembly GCA_026779585.1. Lineage (NCBI taxonomy): Eukaryota > Metazoa > Chordata > Actinopteri > Osteoglossiformes > Mormyridae > Mormyrus > Mormyrus proboscirostris. The sequence goes on along the minus strand of JAODKF010000085.1, from coordinate 42,164 downwards.
AAGAGATTGACAAAGTTGCGTGTCATCTGAGTGCTTTTTCTTAAAGTAACAGGAAGCATTTTTTATTCAGCACGTACGTCACACTGTTGAGACACAGCATTCGTTGCAGAATTGCACTGTAACTTTAAAAGGTCTGCCATGCGCAGCCCCGCCTCCTCCAGCCTTTATCCAATCCACACTCTTTCTCTCTCCCTCAGCCACAGTGAAACTCCCCCTTATAAACACAGCAGACAGCTACAGTCTCTCGCACTGCTGTGTGTGGAAGTAAGGCACATGTCCCAGGCATGACAGGAGGCTGGCCAGAAGGAGGCGGGCTTTGAGCACAGAGCTTCCATCTCCTGGGAAACACCTCCTGCATACTGCTGAGCATCCCTGGGGAGGGTAACTCGTCTCCCCAGGGCGTCTATGCTGGGAGTCCATGGGGCTCCATCACACGGTGGAGCGGTTTGCAGGATGGAGTCGTCGTGCCATCCTGAGGTGAGCTACACAGAAACAATTACTTTCAAAAGTTAGTGAGGACAGATTCAAAGTTCAGAATAAGGATGGGAAACAGCAACATCGTTTCAGAAAGACAGTTTGATATTCATCAGGAGGGTTCGGGGTTCTGAGGAGCAAATCGTTCGGCAGAAATTTTTCCACCACCTCCATTTGTTTTTTTTTTTTGTCCGCTGCTCCTTTGAGCGTGAGATTGAGTTGCCCCGCAAGTACGGCTCTGTAGAGAAAGTGTCGACGTTGCACACATGAGGTCTGCTGAAGTCTGAAGCAGAAAGCTTTCTTCCTTTTGACTTCAAATCTAAACAGTCCTTTTTCTGCTCTCATCCCCGAACGCTTGTCTCGGAAGCCTTTTGTGGTGCCTGAACATCTCTGGGAGCGTTGTGATCTCCCGTTTACTCACAACAAAAAGGAAATAAAATACAAGTAAGATAACGACAGACCTCTGTAGATAGGAATGAATTCTCAGAATGGCACTGATTCATCTGTGAGCTGACTTTCATCTGAGACAGCGTGGAGAACTTGGGAGAGTAACTGGATCAGAGGAACTAGGCGCCTGGAACCAGGTGAGAAGCTGACAGATCACTTCAGCATAACCCAAAGAAGAGGCTCCCATCACAACACATTTCATTCATCCACGATGGAGCTCAGCATGTCTCCGGACATTCTTCATGCCTTCCAGAGTCCAAACTCCGGAGCTCACAGCCATACCAGTGCACATGCATCCACACCCCCCCTCGCCACCACTGGGCCCCAGGCCACCCCTGTCAAGCCAGCACTAGCAGGTTTCCGAAAGGTGTGCCGAACCGAGGACCCCAGTCCCAGCCCCTTCCAGGGTTTGGATGGGGCTCTGGAGATGCGCGTCAAGGAGGGCAGCAAGATCCGGAACCTGATGGGCTTTGCTGTGGCCCGCATGCAAGAGGGGGGGCCGGGCGGGGGCCCGCGGCAGGTGGTGTTCACCGGTTCTGGCCGCGCTGTCACCAAGACCATCACCTGCGCCGAGATCATGAAGCGGAGGCTGACCGGCCTGCACCAGCTGACCAAGCTGCGCTATCGTGCCGTGCGGGAAGTCTGGGAGAGCGGCGACGGCCAGACCACCGTCCAGCGCGATGTCCCCTCCATCAGCATACTCCTGTCCAAGGACCCACTGGACCCCCTGGAACCAGGATACCAGCCCCCTGACGACCAGAGCCCGCTGTGGGTGCCTGGCTGTCGCAGGGAGGAGGAGATAGAGATGGAGAAACCCTCCCAGGAGACACAAAAGAGACCCCCAAGTCCCAACTCACTCCTTAACACAAAGAGGCCATGCCCCGGTGTGAGATCGCTGGAGTCGACCTCCTGACCTGCTGACCCTGGGAAGAGGGAGCAGAACCAGGCTTCAGCGTGACCTGTGGCAAACCGCGGTCTGCGTGCCACTCAGCGTATACGAGAATGAACAGAAGCACTTCCTATAGACAGACGAGTCCTGTAGCACATGCTGCTGGACCACAGGACACCCCTGCGCTTTCCGTGGGGTTCGGCTGGTGTCGGCATGGTAACGGATCTATTAATCTGTTCCTTTCGTCAAAAACGTGTTTCAGGCAACGTGACCCCAGAACACTCCTTAAACACATACTGAGTGTATTTATTTCAATTTCCAAGCAAGTATCTACTCAATCTAGACAATTTGTACAATTCATTGTGAATTTCCATTACATTCCTATGCATTAAAATTCATGATTTGGTGAAGGAAGTGCATATTTTTCTGCCGATTAAATAAACATTTGTCGAGGCAATCGAATCTATTCACTTTTGACTGGGATTTTATGAATTTCATCATGCTAATCCTGTGGAAAAAAGGGGGTATTTTTCATCATAAACCAGAGCGGTAAACCAGTAATGTCAGGCGTTACAAAAAGCAGACAGGTCATTGATAAGGCTACAATAGATGGCAGTCAAAAACAGTGCTGTGTGAACGGCAAAAAAAACATAAATCAGGGTGTTAACGTGTGAGGCCAGCGGGGATTTTGTGAGATACTGATCCGCCAGGAAGGTGACCTGCTCTGTGGGAAGGCACAGGGAGTCACCTGGAACAGATGAGCTCACGGTACGGGTGGCCTTAGGTAAATTTTTGCACGATTTGTGAATATTTACTTATCTTCATAGGTTCCAAAACACATAAAGCCGGGGGACCTGAACACTTCTAGGTTAGCTACCTTTATAAAAAAGGAACAAGGCAGTTTTTATTCTAAGCTTTCTCTGTTTTTTTTTTGCATTTCTTCCATGTTCAGACACTCTTGTTTATACATATGTACTGTTATTCTATAGCTCAACCGCTCTTTCATTCCTAGATAATTTCTGGTGCTTGTTCCATGTGCCAGTCTGTGTGCATGTGGGGATAATCTAGTTTTAATCTTTACTGTAACCCAAACCCCACCACTCAATGTCCTATTGATGGATGTGGATGGGGGCACTTAGCTTATGACCCCCAACACAGTCCCCGCACACCACAACTGAGTGCTTAAACATGTCCAACAAACTGCTCCATGGTGAAATTGATTTTATTTTTCCGCATGAGGCTGATACTTCACACAGTAAATTAGCCATCTGAAATTCTGCTGAAAATTAATCTATGAAATCGCATCTCAGGCTTTTCACTGAGTATTTACATAACTATGTATTATAAATAAAACCTCTACTAGTTAATATTCTATAGATGCATTTTTAACGGGATGCTTAATAACCAATTTTATGGCATCTCTTTCCCATTCTTTGGCGGATTTTAGTTACTTTTCCTTCACGATTTTAAACTAATTACCCCATTTAAATGAAATGGACCTTCTGATCGGGTTGTTAACACAACTTCCTACCCAGAGTAATTAATAAAGTACTCGTCTAAAGAAAGAAGAACAAATCTCAGTCAGCCATGTATGAGTGGCTACAGGGAATATAATTACCCTGCTGTCTTGAGGTTTCCAGGCTGCCGGCACGGGGGTGACGGCTGTCACAGTCCACAGTACGACAGACAGGCGATTTCGACGCTGGTGTGGAGCGCATCCTCTGAGGTGAACCCGGGGCAAGCTGCTGCCGTTCTGTTTACTGCGTGTGCCGAGGAAGGCAGCCCGGCCCAATATCACCTGATAAAACCCGTATCGACCCGCTTCGCTTATCAGCCATTATGCATTCGGGTCCAGCCCTAAAATGTAAGAGGGGTAATTATGGATAACTCAATACTCTATTTGAGTGAAAGAACAGATAAATCACAGTGACAAAGACATTACCCCAAAGCTAAACCTTATTTAAGTTAAAAGAAATAGCCTTTTCGACTGAATGGTAATGATACAGTGCAATGGAAGCAAACAGAGAAGGCTCCTACTCAGTATCGATTTCTTTTTTCCAACTTCACGGTTGTCTATGCAATTCTACTGAGTTTTATCCAGCAGAATCCATGCAAAGAAAGAAGCCATTAGTATGTAAAAAGTGAGGTTCCCTGATGATCTATGGCTACAGCAAAAAGTGTCCGTCCCCCCCACCCCCCCAACTGTTTCCGTTAAACTGGGTCAAAACAGCATTTTTTTTGTACTTTTACTGGCTAAATTTCGAAAATCCATGCTTGTGTATTTTGAAACATACTCTGTCACCTCCTTAGCAAAACACAACTGGACGGAAACCGAAACGGGGATGTAAAAAACCATTCAGCCGAGGAGAGAGAAGGAATAAAGGACCATCTTACTTAATTACCCCTTTAGAAACTTGTTTTTTTTTCTGTATTTCAGAGGTGTCAGCTTTGGTGAGTGGTGAAGGAACAAAATTGACAATATAGTACAAAATAGCACAAGACAAAGAATATTCCAGAATGAGCTGGGACATTGATTTGACACCAGCATGATGTGCAAAGAGAGCTATTAACATTAGGCTACAGGAACGTAATAACAGCACTTTGCTTATTGTTTGCTGTTTTTTTTTTTTTTTTTTTACATTTTTGCAAGGATGTCCTGTTGGCTTTGGTGTTTCAAGCATAAACCCAGTCTATAAAAATAGGTATTGATAATTCTTGGAGTATTTCCCTTGCTTACCAAAAGTCTCATATTAATGACATATGTCAAATCCCAATCAGTGATCTTCTTAAGCTGGCTGATACCATCACCCTTATATTCAGTTAGAATCCGTTTCGACATGGTTAAAGGATTTCAAAATATTAAGCTCTTTCTATCATGAGGCGTGTCCAAATGAGAAGAGGTTTAGCTTTTGAATCATGAAGCAGTGCAATTTCACTTTAATAAAAGACAAATCACACTTTAAAATAAGGTAGCTGCAGGACCGTGCACAGGAAAAGCCTTAACACAGTAATGAAAGGCTTGGCTTAGCAAAGTATGTATGTCAGTTACCATGTTCGGTTGCCTTCTTGCATGATGGCAAAGTGGCTTGCACTGTGTTTTCAGACCTGCAGGACTGGGGGCATAAATTCCACCACCTGCTGTGTGTGTGTCGTGTCTCTGTGGGGTTCTGTTTACCACTTTCTGGGGACCAAATTTTCTGGTCCCTCAACGATAACCTCAATTTTATAAAAATCTGTGAATGCAATCAAAAAACAAAAAAAGTATAGTCTTGCATTGTGTTTGGCTACTTAAGGGTGGGGTTAAGGCTGGGTAAGGGTTAAGGTCGTCATGTTGGGATTTTTCCCATAGAAATGAATGGACAGTCCCCACAAAGATATAATTACAAGCTTTGTGTGTGTGTGCATGTGTTTGTGTCTATGTCCCCTTCGATGGACTGGGACCCTCTCTAAGGCATCTCTTGCGTTGTGCTTCCTGGAAAAGGGTCTAGGCTTCCGAATATGTGGATGGATGAATGGATGGATGGATGGCTTGCACCTTCCACTGCATAACCTGGAGTGTAAACTTACCATTGAGGCTCTCTGTCTGACTACCATGTGGGTCCCCCGTTCGAGTTTCCTGCATCTTTAGCATGAGTTCAGCTATGGAACAACAGATCCTGCTGGGCCTCTGTGACTAACCTCCAGGTGCTTTATCCAGCTGGCGACACAGCAGCTTGCTGAGCAGTTGCCTCTCACCCCGAGGAAGCCGCTCTGCTCTGCCCCCTGCTGGTACATCCTCCAGCCTCCATATGCGATTATTAAAATCCCTACCCATAAGCTAACTCCATGTCTGTATCTGGTTTAAAGTTCAACATGATGGGGATCTGGGAAGGGGTGAACGGGAGATTCCAGCACCCCCAGCAAGCCATAACCCCCTTAAAATTATTTCCCATCATCCTTAGCTTATAGACTGGAGGACAGCCCCTTGACCCAATGACCTCTGACCTTAATCCTCACTGATTTTGACTAAGCGTTTAGTACCAGGCAAACCCACATCTTTTGGAACTCAATTTGTAACAAAAACATCAATAGTGGTTTTATCGATCGGATTTCTCCTCCACAAAGGGTTTCTGTGAAGACATTGTTGTCTGCAGAGTTTCAGACGCTGGTGAGTCCCTCCAGTTTTGACAATATTCCATCTGAACAAAGTTGCTGCTGTTAATTTGTCAACATGCCAATGATGTGATCTCAACGGGGCTCTTTTTCAGGGGACAGCAACCAGGTAACTAAGGTAACAAATCAATGAAGTACCCTACAGACATGACAGCAGCCAGGTGTACCGTGAATGGAAACGGGCAGAACCCAACCATTCATCTTCTGTGGAAAACTCAATAATCTGCAACCATTTTGAACAGATGCTTTTGATGAATGTAAAACATGTGGCCATTTCTCAGCAGTCGGCTTTATCATACTGTGTTGTAAAATGCCATAAAGAGCCCTTCCATAGGCACAGTCTAATTCTAGCTCCATACATGGTTAACAGTCAATATCATGCTTCACAGTTAGTGATAGTCACTGACAGCTACCATATGTTAGTGCTGCAGACACTTTTGAGAAATCGTCTTTAGATTTGCTGAAAATACAGCTTGTATTGGTCTCTCATGTCGTCATTATTACTGTCATTTCAAGTGTCACAAGGACTGTATTGTTATAATTTAGCTTTCACAAGTTGTGCCTTTCATCTTGTTGCTTTTTTTTCTGTCGGCAAAAGTAAAAACCAAAAGTATAAAATCCACAGAGGAATCCGGGGAATTATTTCTTGAATTTGATTAACTAATTTGTTCCGTTCTTGTTACATTTGCTTGTAATATCAAGTGGAGCCACAAAGACTGCATGCGCTGAATGGAAAACTAATTTATTTTGAAGATGCCGCAATGTGAACAAGCCCCGTTTCTGCCTGCTCCTTAGGGGCAGCGGATGAGAGCGGCGACCCCCCTGGGACAGTTCACGAGTTCTCTATCTACCTCCCGCCAGACGGTCTGTCTCTCCTTATCTGTGTGAATGGGCCCTGCCTTCATTTTTCAACTCCTCTTATCAGGGAACCCTTTCAATTGAATATTTATTCCTCCAGTGTCTTCCCCTCTTCTCACTGCCCATATCCCCCCCCACCCCCAGCCCCCCACAATCCCCACACCCCTCTACGCCAGGCTGAAAAGAACACGGTACCTTCCTCTGCCGCACCCGCTGCGGCAACTGGCCGAGACGTGGGCGTGAGCCGATTTTGGGCACATCGTTTGCGGCTTCTGGACGACGCAACCTGCTGGATGCTGCATTTAAGCATGATGATAAATGTGCGACAGCATGCTTTATTAAATTCTGCCTGCTTCTTTCTTCTCCAGAGCTTTCGCACAGCAGGTCAAACCCTGGTGTTTGCACTTCCATAAACCTGGAGTACAAGCTAATAACATGGTCGCCGCGTACGAATGATGGCGTTTCATTGCCACGCGCAAGTCTGCATTTATTTATCCCGATGAAACGCCACTTCGTGAACCTCCTGCCTTACGCCTCGTTAAGGTGACACAAGTAAGGAGACTGAAAACCAGGCTGCGAGTCCTGCTCACAAATTAGACGTGTCTGTATTACCCTTGAACAAGGTGCTTTACTGGATTCCATGCAGTGAAATGTCATTGCGCGAGTTTCTCGAATATTACGAGGCAAAGCCACGAAGCTGTATCTAATGGCTGTGATACAGGCCAGTGGTGCGTAGTAAAAGTAATTGCAGTTTGCCCTTTTTGTGCAAAGCCTTAACCTTTGTCAACCGTCATACATTCACAGGCGATGTTTTTCAATGCTGTGTACAGATGGCGATAAAATATTTAAATAATACCATTAATAACATTCAAATATCCCAAATGCAGATGATGAAAAGCAATATCAAAAAGGAATATGGTATTAAAATGACCTTTTTAAAACTGCACACATGCCACTTCTTTAAAAAAGAAAAGGAGATAAGGGTTTAATTCTTTCCATAATCTGTATGCAAAGAATGTGCTTCATTAAAACTGAAGCGTGCACATATGTTTGGCAAAGGAGGTAAGTGGACGTAAGTGGGGTTTGGGGCTGGGATCAGGACTTCTGGCAGCCAGAGCATGCAGGGTAGAGCAGTGCAGTGATTCCTCAGAGGCCTGCATGTGGTGGTTGAGGCCACTTTTGCTGTGGACATCTGAGTTTTGATTCCCAACACAGATAGTGTGTAGCGGTGACTGCAGGAAATTTCGATTGGGGGGGTGGCCATCGGGGACCAGTTATATTTATGGGGATTGCTACGCCACACTGCATCTGTCTGATCGGGGGGGGGCTGGTATATTTTGTCAAC
>JAODKF010000085.1:11850-24060 GCA_026779585.1 Mormyrus proboscirostris | reverse complement strand
AACCCCAAGCCCGGGGCCAAGGCTGCCCAGGAGTGTGTTAGTGGCAAAAAGGTGGAAGTTCTCGTATGGCTGATCAGTTCATAGTCTGGTGATTTGCATGGCGACACTGCTGTGTATAAAGGAGGGAACTAAAATGCAGGCAGTAAGTGTCCAGAGAGCTGCTTGCTGGGACCCGTAGCTGCAGCTGCTGTCTGAGGTGTTACTGACAGTGCTGGGTGGTCATATGCATCAAAGTGCTGTGTGAGCATTCGATGCCTTTTAAATTCTGGTTTGAATGTTATAGAGTGTAAAACTGAGAAAGGAAGCATCTGTTGCACTTTATCCCGTTTTGAGTTGTGCTTTGGTACTGAAATGGTGGTGACATCGTTAGGATGAAAATAAAATTGAATGACTTCCTTGGATTATGCATAACCATATCCAATGGAGCCTTGATGGGAGATTTGAACTGTAGAACTGAGTATATGCAATTCCAGTAATTCAGGTAGGACCCCTGGAGCACATGTATCCTTGCTCCTGTCCTTGGATTAGAACCTGCAATCATGCTGCAGGTTGAACATGACTTATGCTTAAGCTGCCATCAGCTTGCAAGGTAGTGAGATGCTGCATTTTGGAAGATGGCGTTGGCTATTCATTAAGCGAGAGCTGTTGTACTCTGGTTGATGGATAATTATTGTCTGAACCCAATTTTTCTGCTTTTCAAAGGAACGTGAAGTTTAATAAAGGCTACACAGCCCTCAGCCAGAACCCCGAAGACACCCTGGTGTCCCTGGACTCGGACAGGTGAGACTAGAGGCACTGTGGATACGGTTCACTCAGTCCAACTTCACCCAAGGATGCACCGTGCATTATTCTTGACTGGTAGGTCGCAAACCATTTATGTCCCCTGTTTACGTCTGCAGTGATGGCGAGCTTGAATCGCAGTATTCCTCAGGGTACTCCTCATCCGAGGTGAGATTTCTAATATTATTTATGACACATACAGATGCATGGCCACACACACACACACACACACACACACACACACACACACACACAGCTCAAGTTTTCTTTAATGGTAAACCCTGTCATCCAAACTGTAATACTCCGTTTTAAGCAACACGCAGTGTCCATGGTCAACACTAGGGGTCCTCCTAGTGCTTTATAGACATGATGACCCTGCCGGCCTGGCACATGTCTGGTAGCTTGTCCTGCTTACTGATCTTCCAGGGTTATTATTGACAGTTCATGATGATGTCAGGCTCTTCGTCACCCTTTTTATTTTTTATCTTTTTACTCACTCTCATCTGCCACGCACATGCGCACAGGTCCACCCTGAAGTGAGCAGGCAGCTGCTGAAGGACGGCTACCGGCTAGATGAGATCCCAGACGACGAGGACCTGGACCTCATCCCGCCCAAGTCCCTGACTGCCTCCCGATGCTGCTGCGCAGACGCCGCGTCCTGCAGCGTGCAGTGAGCGAGGCTGGCCACGGCCTCCCGCAGCCTTATCCCTGGAGCTGCCTTATCACCCCATCCACTAGGTGGCGCTGCAGACTTCTTTCTCGAATACTCCCATACCCTGCTGTTCATAAGGGAGGTCCTGCTGGCTGTCAGTCTGTGTGTTTATGGGGGGGGGGGGGTTTGAGGGTATGAGTTTTATATACTGTTGTGCATCCTCAGCTAAGACACCGACTTGCTTGCCTTTAATGAGAAGCATCACTGACATAGCGGCTCTCTGACTGGATGAGCACTGACTTGTCTTTACCCTACTTCCTTTCTGCACTTGCTTCTCTCTGGGAAACAAAAAACGTTGGAAGAACTGGTCTTAAACTTGTATCGTTTTTGATATCCCTTTAAAATACAAACCTTTGTCACCGTTTAGATCTTAAGATCGGTTGCTTGTAAGTTAATGTGGAATCTAGGAATAAGGACTTTGGTTCAGTTTCCTAGATATTTAAAGGTCACGACATAATCCAGAATGGCAAGGGTCACAGAGGTCAGCTGATGGGTGTTAGCCTGTCGTTCTAGATTATTTTGCAATGTGTGCGTTTTTAGAAAGGCGAATTGAAAGTGAAGGCGGCCAGAGCTTAGATGGGGTCTGTAGAGAACAGGCATCGTGGTCTGTTACCTTGTAATTTTTGCTTCTTCTCTGCAGTGTTTGAATTGCCAGCAGGGGCTGCCTTGAGTTCCGCTGTGTGTGTGTGTGTGTGTGTGTGTGTGTGTGTGTGCGTGTGCGCGCGCGTACGTACCTGGAACAGATTTGGTGTCTCCCTTAAATTAGCCATTGCCTTCAAAGCCTAAGTGAGATGCCTTGAAAGAAACACTAACTTCTTATTGCTTACCTCGCAATAACGGTATGGGCCTAATATGTGTAGTATTTCTTTTGGAGGAGTTCTGCGAGTTCCGTTTCTGAATTACTTTTTTGTCTTAATTGCTCTGACTCACGAGTGAATCCCTCTTCCTGTAAAGGCCGAGCATTATGAAGCAGCATTTTCCAGTCACCGCTCCACACAGGCAGCGCTGCGGTGGGTTCAGCACTGTGGGCGTGGACCTTTTAAAGTTGTTTGAGGGTCGCCGGTTTTTGCAAGAAGCATTTTGGTTATGAGACTCTGAGGTGCTGAATTACACTTTGTGGTGTCTGTGTGTTTTCAGTGGGCGTGTCCTAATTTTGAGTGAGTGTCTTTTATTCGTGTGTAAACATTTTTTCAGGTGTCTTTTGTTTTTTTGCTGCAATGCAGCCATTCCCAGTCTGAACTTACTATACCTGTATCTATGCAACTAGCAAGACAATCTTTATATAGAATTTACTAGCAAAACGTGTACTTTCAGCAAGTGTTACTGAGTGTTCTTTGCAATAACATGAGTTTTTCTTATTATTTAAAAGACTATTTAAGTGATTTTTTTTTTTTTTATTGGCTGTCATGAATAAAATTCTCTGTCTCCCTTGTTGCTTGTCTGTACTTGCATCCATTTTCATGATTGAGAGGAAATACAGGTACATTAACTTGGGATATATTGCTTAATTAAAATGAAGAAGAACTTTATTGATCCCCAGGCAAATTCTTGTGCTGTTCCTAGCAGTTGGATGGTACTGAGGTTTGCATCTGCATGGGTAAGAAAGCATTTAGGGACCAGCAGATACCTTGGGTAGGTGGCTATGAATTAGCAATATACTGAAATCTTAATGAATGCATTAATGGATTCAAAGTGGGACAGGTGCGAGGGTAATGTTTTTTTTTTTTTAAGGTGTTTGTTTACTTCATAGATGTGTCATCTAGCGAATATTAAATTGGAGGGAAATTAATCTATTTGGTACATTTTGTGGTGTCTGGCACTAGAATTCCCTAGCATCATCCAAATGTACATTTTCTTCGCCAGGGGGCAGAATCGAGCCATCGGTACAAAGTCAAAATCCATCACAGTGGTCTTTTATTAGGAGTAAATAAAGAAAAACGTGACGACTTTCTTATGTTTCGTTAACGTCCTGTCAACTATGATTGTGCTTATATTTTCATTTTAATATTTTCAATCCATGACTGATTTGATTTGGCCGGGCGGTCAATCATGACAATAAAACTCCATAAAATTGTATTCAGGATGCTTTTATTCATCCGGATATTCAGTTTAAGGCATAGAATATAACGATTCTACGTATAATGCTTTTAAATGTATGTGTATTAAAGCAGCTGTAGTTGTGTCTAAGCAAACATTACAGCTTTGCAGTATCTTGGCACAGTAACATTAAGGTAGTAAGTTGTGTAGATGTTAAAGCACAATACTTTGCCCGTAAGCTATGAATTTCTTTAGCCTACAGCAAAAGCCACGTAAACAAAGTGTCCTAAACAATTGCAATGGAACACATTTTAAACGTGTTTGCTGTTTTATCCTATTGCATAAACTGCAGAATGTGTTGTGAATAATTAGTACAACTCAAATGTATAAACAAGCAATATTAAAACAATAGGCTACAATTATATAATACAGATATCAGTAAAGTAGTTGGATGAGGTTCGTATATTGTGGTTTCGACCGAGCTAATATTAATCATGTTAATAATTACAGACAATAATACAAAAACAAGATGTTAATTGGGTCTTTCTAATCTTAAGGATCGCTGACTGACTCGAGAGTCTTGGAATACAGCACGAAACAATAAAAGAGGAAGAGTGCAATGAGGACTAATACAGGGTGGAATCTAATTATACAACTTGGGACATGAGCCTTATGAAAGAGATCAGTATAAAGCGGCATGTTTCAGTGCTGTTATCTGTAATGAGAACTCCGTCCTTGCGATCGGCGTCTGCCCACGGTATGCGCTGTAATTATTCCGGCGGCCCAGGCGCACAAGCTCGGATCCTAGTCGCTGTCAGGGGCGGATCTTATAGATGATATGTGCATAGGCGGGGGTGTAATTCAGGGGTGTGGGAAACCCAACGCAAAACTCCTAGGGATGAGGTTGGGCGTTTTTTTTTTTCTTCTTTCCTTTCTTCCTTCCCCTGTGCCCCTTTTGATTAAAATATAACAATCACAAGTTCGCTTTTTGGTAGCAGCCCTCGAAACTCCACAGTCGCTTTTTCTGTCGGAGGACAAAATCCCAAAGCTTTTTGTGTGTGCATGCATAGCCCCCCGGTGCTTTGGGTTGGGAGAGAGAGTGTGCCAGCAAGGAGGGGAAAGGTTAGCTGAGAAAGGAGGGATGGTGGACAATTCCGGTAGCAGCAAATCGCAAATGGTGAGTTTCGTCCTAGTTTGGCCCGGTGCCCGGGACTGCAATCGGTTTCTGCTGAGACAGTAGTGGGAGTAAAGGGGAAATTGCATCTGTCGTCAGTAGTTACCATACAGCGATTCAATTAAACGGAACCCGTTTGTATTTTCATACGGCTTCCGAAAGCGGTTCTACCAAACTTGGTTCGGAGCGATCGCGGTTAATATTACTTTAGATAAGAGTCTGATACTGCAGTTGAGCGCTTCTTCATTAAAGTTTAGGTTGTTGGATACTGTAGGACAGCCAATGAATGTAATAAAAATGTAAAAAAAATGTTTGTAAAAATACGCTTTTGGATAGTCCTCTTTTAATTTAGTTCATTTTTTTCATGAAACACTGTCGCTTAATCCTGTCTAAATAGTCCTTACGTTGTAGTTTGTTTAAGGGATACGTGTATGGTAAATATTTTGAAACGACACAGAATGATTCATTTGTTGACTGTCAACGTGGCTCCAGAACAGAGCATATTCCACGTTAAATTCTACGGGATTGTAATGTCATTTAACATGCTCGTTTTTACCATATTGGGGAGGGTGACGAGTTTGTGTCGAGGTCATTAGGAGTTAAATATTTTTAAAGGGAAGGCAAACATTGACGTAACTAAATATTTATTGACTGGATATTAGTATCTGTTTGATAAGCCTAATATAGCGGCTACCATGAACGAAAAGATGGTCACCGAGTAATTTTAAATGATTTAGTGTCCGATCCGGGTATCTGCGGTTAAAAACAGGTCTATCGTCCCTCTGGCCACTTCATGGTGGAGATCAAAGGTGGGGGAAGTCTGTTTTCCCTGAAGGCCTGCCTTCGTAAAGTCAGTAGGTATTCATTCGTTTTTTTATCACCCAAAGGAACACGGACGCTTGGAAGCAGTTTCGTTTTTTTGTTAAATAAACTGGCGCCATAGTAAACCACTGGGTTATAAGAAAACGAAACGTCAAGTTGCATCCTTAAAACCTTTAAAGGTTCATAGATTGATGTCTGGAAGGTGCAGATGAGACAGGACAAACTGAGCAGGCTGTTTGGGTCTTTGTGTTACCAGTGATGAAGATAATCACTGCAGAAGAGTGATTCCCTCTGCGCTCTTTGCGTTTCTATGTCAGTCTGTAGCTGATCGCATCTTATCTGTAAACTGCATGTTATAGAAAAGATATCCAGGTTTCGTTTTTAACAGTAAGAAGTAGCCTTTCTGTTTTACACTCACCACACTCTGTTCCTGTAGACTTTGTGGGAATGGCCTACCTAAATAGTTAAAGTTGACAGTCTGGACAAAAGAAATTTTACAAGAAGGACAGATTGTGCAGAATCTTATATGTAATGTCTCTGATGTGTTGGTTTGATATCAATTTAAAAGAAATAATTATTAAAAAAAAAATTTGACGACATTCATTTGGAGTCTAATATGGAGTTACATTTGCCTCAGGTACTCCAGTGTCTGCAGGTGCTCTCATATTTCATTTATTTACATTATTTATGGGGGCAACGTGTAATTTTCTATCTAAAGGGACTTGCAAGGCTCCCAGTTTAATAGATAACCCTTTTAGCCCTGGACCTTGCCCAAAGAGACTGGCCCAATTAAATTTGAGGTAGACGCTTAACCCACAATTACCATGGGAAGTTTCCTGTGATATAACCGGCTGAAGCACGTAATTATAAACTCTTCACTCTGCTTTCAGATGACATGCATTTAGGGAATGAGATGCACCCTCGTTGAGATTCGACACGTTGGTCCGTTGTTAAAATAATATTATTGATAAACAGGAGTTGCTCTTGTGAAACCTGTTGATTGTGTCTGATTATTTTTTTTTTTCCATCATTATGTCAACATCATCAATGTGTTTTATGAGCTGTTGCCTGAAATGCATGTTGAGTGCTGTTGACTCTGCTCTGACGGTATCGTGCGACTTGTCCCACCCAGCCCAGCTTATCCCAGGAGAGCAGTCTGGGCGGGGCCTTCCCACACACTGGTGTGGCTGGGCTCAAGCTGGAGGCGGTGATGGAGCAGCTGCAGAGACAGCAGCAAGCCCGCCTGGAGATGGAACGCAAGGAGCAGCGGCTGCGCGAGGCCCATGTCATGTACGTCCAGCAGGTGGCGGCGCAGCAGGCCATCCTGGCTGCCGCCCGCGCGTCGGGGGGGCCCTTCACGGGGAAGACCTCGGAGTGCCGGCAGGGCGGCGGGGAGTCTGGACGTTCCTGCGGAGAAGGGGCCCGTGACTCGGAGGGGGAGGACGAGGAGGATGAGGAGGTGATGGAGGACGAGGAAGGCTGCGAGGAAGATGCAGCCAGCGGGGGAGCTGCGCTTGAGTATCTGCGTGAGCAGAGCCTGGCGCTGCAAAAGGCGACCTCGCGCCTCCCTGCCCATCCCTGCCCACCCTACTTGGCTCCCAGGCCCCAGTGCGCCACGTCGCCTCCCGTCAGGGTGAAGCAGGAGCCTGAGGAGGAGAGCCGCTCGCCCGCGGGGCCTCCTTCGGCCGCCTCGCCCAACGGACAGGCCGACTGGAGCTACGAAGAGCAGCTGAAGCAGGTCTGTATCGATTCCTTTGGGGGGGGGTTTGTGTAATGTCTGTGCCAACATCCCCTGGTAACGGAGAAGCAGTAACCATTCCATCCTCTGCATTGAGACACACCTCCTCTTCCCTGGGGGGGAGGCTTGTGTGGCTGTGGCAGAGGGTGGGGTGCTTATCCCCACCGTGGCACAGGGCCTGTCAGGCTGAATCTTCAGGGAGGGCTGCCGTTTTGGCTCCTGCAGCTAAGTGTACTCTGGCAGACGGCCAGCTGCCCCCCCCCCCCCGCACCCCTGCCCTCACGGCGGTCTTACTTTCCCTCCCCAGCTTGCTCACAGCTGGGACTCTCTGCGTCTGGGTCCTCCCCTCATGGCGGGGATCCTGGCTTGGCCCACGTCCAGGTGACGCAGCCAGCCGGATCGGAACTGCGCACGTGTGTGTCTGGGGGGGGGGGTGTTAGTTGTACTACATTGCTGCTTCCAGGTTGTCATGTGCACAGTGGCCTGGCAGTATGACATCATCGTCTCGCCGCGCGCAGCCAGAGAGGGAAAATAAACAACACAGCGGGAATGGCGAGCGGCGAGCAGCTAATGGGGGGGGGGCAGGTATGCTGGGTTCTTGGCGGCACTTCCAGAATTTATAGTGCTATTTCAGAATGGCTTATTTTGGTAAATTGCCTCAACAACTGTGTGTTACCTCATTTATTTTGGTTTTGGGGTGGGTGGTGCAGAACAACAGCGGGTGGAGCCCAAAGCCAGCCATCACGTTTAGGGTGGAGCTCGCTGCTATATTTACCCCATGTTATTGATGGTGTCCCATGTGTCTACGTGAGCAGCAGGTCACATTACAGGAAGGTGGCATCAAAACAGGGGGGGCAGTTCAAGTGCTACCCATGCCCCCCCAGACATGCAGACATTGTAACAAACAGGTGTAGGTGTTGTTTGTCTTTTTAAAAACAAAAAAGAGTGTACTGTTAGCCTCTAGCCAGGCCCTCCGCTCAAACGGCCAGCACCGGGCAGTCTGCAGTGTCATTACGGCGGCTGATGTGTGGCTCCGCATGTTTGCATGCGATCAGAAGGTTGCCGGTTCAAATCTCTGGGTCGGCAATGTGATGTCACAGCGAGGCCCTTAATCGCAGTTGCTCCGGGGACTGGCTGACCCCGCTTTCTCAGATGGATGTTGCTTTGAATAAAAATGTCTGCTAAATAAATAAAACATAAAGTGAAGTGAAGTGGTTTGAGGCATTTCAGCTGATGCCTGGCATGGGGTGTGATTGTGGGTTTGGGGGGGGGGGTGATCTGGGTTGAGAACTGATTGTCATGCATTCACTTCGAAAGGAATATAAACTTTATTTTCCATTTGCACGGGGAAGCCTACAGAAGTACAAGTACATTGGAATTCTCGTACAGTTCCCCCAGTCAAGGTTTAAGACTATGATGTGTAGAAAAATGTGTCGTGGAATACTCTGAGAGAAGGCTTTCAGCCTGGGTTTCCGCTCTGAAAGTGGAGGGCTTCCTCGACCTCAGTTGGCAGTGCTCCCAGCCGGGACCGTAAACCCTGCCGCTGAAGGTCTTGCTCACAATAGATGGGCAGAAATTAGAAGCGTTATGTGATGGGCTTTGGTCTGCCGTCTTAAACTGTGTTCTGGTTAATTAGGTCAGTTAAACAGGCATGGATCTCAGCTTTTCCGGCACCTAATAAAGAAAAAAAGTACCTTTCAAGTCTGTCTTGACAGGAAGTCGGTGAACAAACAATGAGAACAGGTGTGATGTGTGCTTCTTTTCTAGATCGGGTTACGATGCTTGATGCTGCATTGCGGGGCTCTGAGCAAGCGGTTTATGCATCCCAAGAGCTCTGCGTTGAGAAACAGTGGCTGCTCACCCTTCCATTGTTCCTGAGCTACAGATGTGCACCTTAGATTAGGATTCAACTTGAGAGTTTAAATAAATAAATAAATAAATAAATAAATAGGCAGGCAAAATAAGTTTAACCTCAGAGTTAAAAGCTGACAAGGGAATTTATCTGTGTCATTATCTGCAAGCAATAGCAGTCCCCCCCCCCCCCTCCCCATTTACAGATTTTTTTTTTTTTTTGAATGGGTGAAATTTAATTCCATTATAGCAGATTACTTAGGAAATTATTAGCAAAAGTCCTCAGGTCGTAGTTCACTTAGGAAGTCTAGGTCTGACTGAAACATAGAAGTGCCATGAGTGTATAGCATGATTATTAATGATGAGTAATGATCTGAAGCTTATAGCATATAGAGTGTCAACACTTACTCATGTGGGATTTCAGTTACTACATTTTCATGCAGAATGAAACAATTCCTTAAATTGGAGAAAAGAAAAACCACTTACAGGTGTGATAGGAGGCGGGTGTAATTATCGCTAGATCTCCTGCGCCTGAGGAGAACATGGCATGAGTGTCCAAGGTGGGGCACCTGTATTCTTTAAGTGAGCATGGATCTCAGGTTGGCTTCCCCAGCAGATACCTGGTTTAAAGACAGGTTGAATATGTTGGATATGAGGCCGAATGTTATGGTTCATCCATTTAATGATGGGTCCCTTAAGTACTGCTGAAGAAGCTTCTGGTGATTTAGCTGGAATGGGATGTAGAGGACTGGTGGTTTATTTTGTTGCAGAGTTCATGTTTCTTTTTTTCCTTCCCCTGGAGGAAGCGAGGTTGCAAAGCTGTGTGTGAATGGTGACGTTCTCCTTTTCTGGCCTCCTGTTGTGTCAGCCCACCAGCGTTTAGTAACTCTGGTCTTGTGGCGGGGGGACATTGTATGTGCTGGGGGTGTAAAACGTGGGAAAATGTTAAATAGGATGTTTTATGACTACATGTATGTAGATATTTGTTGTCGGTTAATGTTTTGTCTTTCTGTATAACTAAATTTTCCATAGCAGTTTTTTTTTTTTTATTTGTTGGTAGGTATGAAATATGGCAGAATTGGGATGCGGTCAGTTTTTCTTCTGTGTGGCCCATCTGACCTCGGCCCAGCTTTAAATGGCAGAGTAAATAATTGTCAAACAAGGGAGTGGACAAAGGATTCTGGGTTGTGGTGTGGGTTGGTTGGGGGGGATTTGTTAAGGAGGGTCAGGTGACACCTGCGCCAACTGTGCGGATCAGGGGAAATGCATCGGGGAGGGTGAGCTTTCAGGCACGTTAGCCACACTTCAGCTGCAGAGTGACCCGTGTCTGGCACTTCCGACGGCTCCGACGCGGAGGTTTGCTAGGAGACACTGCACCTCCTCCTCTCCTCGCTCTTATCATGGCAGTAGAGCTGGTGCACTATGACTGTGCGGGGGTCCTCCGGGGGCCCTCTGTGTTTATGATATTTGGCGCCTTCACCCGACAATCGGGCAGGAAGTCCAGGTTTGCACAACTGTGGGGAACTGCAGTGGGGGTGCGGGGTTATGAAAGGCCCAGGAAGGGAAGGAGAGCCCAGCACTCCGGAGTCCTGCGATTTATTTATGTCTCTGGTGTGCATCTGTGCATTTGCTGCGACAATGGGGCACGTAGTGAGTAGAGTGAGGTGTGTCCACCCCTGAAAGGACTCGGGCCTGTTAACGAGGCGACATGGAAACGTGAGAAATGCCTTTACCGTCGTGTATCTTGATACCGGCCGCCGGGCCCTCGCACTCTTTGTCTGACGCAGTTAAAGTGTCCCGCCCTGCTCCTGGTGCAGCCCCTTATTCCCAGTTCATGCTCGGTCTTCCGGAACATTCTTATTCCGTGACGAGATGGGATGAGTTAATTCGGATGTAATCGGACAACCCGGGATTAATGTCGGCTGTGATCCCAGACTTCTGGTGGGAAATTGTGAAAAGTTCCAAGTGTGGAAAATTTATTCATGTATATATTTTTATATGCATATTTGTGATTTAATAATGGGAAACATAAGACAGCTATACATTTTTCACTTTTCAAAATTTAAACTTTCGAGATCGTCAATGAATCCATCACGCATGCTATTAAAAGGAAATAAGCACAGAGATTTAGAGTATTTCACGGTTTTTCAGAAATTACAGATGGCTTTATCTGAAAAGTAGTGCATCAAATCATCCTCAGACATTCATGCGTTACCTGTTAATCAGAAGTTGCACGAGTGAATGAAGAAGAGAAAGCATCTTTGAACCGGATCTCTCTCTGAATATATAATCAAGGACTCCAATGTTCACATACAGCTGCAGTTGGATAGTTAGGAGCACAAACTGATTTAATATGTGAATTAAAATTTCTTTAATGTTTCAAAAAAATGTGGCTGTTCTGTTCAGCTTATCAGTGTATATTTTTTTCTGGTCTTAAAAGGCCTTTTTGAGCCTCTAGAATGGGTAATTGGCTATTAAGATAAGTAAACTGGAGGCTATGCTAGACCCCTGTAATCCTTGGGTGGATGCCCAAACGTTCACTGCACTTCAGTATGTGACCCATGGCTGCCGCACCCACAGTGCTGCATCTCAGTCCTCAGGTGTTTGGTCGGACATTAGCATTTGCATAGCTGTCGTATATAGGAAGAGGAAGTGTGCTTTTAATTAGATTAGGAATCAGGAATGGGGACTACTCATTTCATACAGCTGTAGTGTGACTCCTTAATGTAGAAGTGTCCTCTGTAGATGCAGGCAGGCCTCTGATTTGGTTAGACGCTCATCATTCATATGAATATTATTGTCTTAAGATGTTTTGTGTTTAAATTTATGTTCTATAGATTTAATTTCTGTAGTATTCTTGCATTTTATACATATGTTCAGTGAAGTGTCTTGTAATTTCATCCTGCAATTCATGTTTGGCACTACATCACGAATAATTCTGGTATGTTTGTATATACTGGCAAAAAAGTGTCCGAGTTCTAAGTATATATGTCTTGATATGGCTGTTCAGATGGATCCGTCTTGGCAATGTGGTACAGGGTGGGAGGTTAATGTGGCATTTCCAGTTTTAAACATACCCCCCCCCCCCCCCCGGGG
>JAODKF010000084.1:103600-120996 GCA_026779585.1 Mormyrus proboscirostris | reverse complement strand
GAGGCCGAGGGGGGGCGGGGGGGGGGGGGGTCTCGGCACCGCTCCCGACAGAAGAATATGGATTTCATCATTTCCTGCTTTGTTCCTTTCTTCCTTTTCTCTGCTCTCTTTCTAAAGGGATCGCAACACCTGTTCCACGCAGCTGCACTTCATTTGGAAACCAATTTAGCGAGAGTGGGGGGGAGAACAAGAGCGGGGGCCCCATTCTGCTGCTACCTTGTCATTAAGGGCCGGCGAATAGCCGGCGTTTGTTCGAGGTGCAGGTTTAATGCCTCCGAACGGCAGCGCGTTCCAGCCGCGGCCGCGGTGAATTTTCCAGAGAGTTGGCAGCTTCTGAAAGGCCTTTCTGGCGTGGCGGCAGAGAGAAGCTCCTCATGGCCCCATTAAACAATGTTGTCATATTTTGCTCATCGGCTGTGTCTGCAAGGGGGTGGGGGGCAAAGATGGGTGTCTGTTTCAGGGGCTTCGAAAGGAAAAGGAAAATTGGAGAGGAAGATGAAGCCTCAGATCAGAAGTGTCAAATTTTAGTTTGCAGGCAGATCTTTGGACGACTCTGTGGACTTGGATGTGGAGTTCATTGATTGTGACACACACATGTGCTGGGGGACGGAGGGGAGGGGGCGCTAGCGAGCGAGGATCAAAGAGAAGCAGTTTTATTACCACATCAGAGCCCCCCACCCCCCAATACATTTTGTATTCAGCCAATCTGTTGAAACAGTCGCAGTAAATCCCGCGAAAGGCTCCCGGTTTTCCGAGAGTGCGCATACGGGAACGGGGCGATTTAACGAGGACCCGGCGGGACGGTTTCCACGGCAGCGATTGTGGGGAGTGGGTTTGAAGACATCAATAATTGCTTTACCAAGGACGTCCGCCTGAGTGCGGAAACCAGAACCTCGTCGCAGGAAGACGGGCAGATTCGGCAAATCCGGCCGCAGATCTCCCCCGTAATTTTGCACGCCGGCGCACTCTTGCCTCAGAGGCTGCCACCCACCGCCCTCTCTGTCTTAATGTGAAGTTTGTCCCTTTGTGCCGAATGGCTGTGAGCAGAGCGCTCCTGCACAGCTGACAGGTGTAGAAGCCTTTCTGTAATAGCCCACCCCCCCCAGCACACAGAGCGCCCAAAATCTGCAGCGAACAGATGAGTAAGTTCCATCGTTGCCAAAACCCAGCACACGTCCGCAGAAGGGTAAACCGCACACACACCCCGTATCCGTGTCCAGCTTCCCGACAGCGAATGACTGAGACCGGACCGGCCCAGCGGGAATCCCGTCTCCGGTGGCCCGGCAATTAACCCGGTGACGGGCACGTGGGTCGTACCAAGCAGGACGACAAAGGACGGAAAGAACAGCAAAAACCGGCACAGAAAGTTCCGGCACATGTTGTGTCGCGGTGATGCCAAAATCGGGGGGTGGAGGGTCACCAGGGACGTCTGGCCGCCCCCGTCCCCTCCTGTCAGGCGTCGCTCGAGCCGGGCCGTGCTCCGAGGCCCAGCTCGCCGGCGGCAGATGCGAGGCCCCTGTGTCAGAGGCGGGCAGCGCGGCGCGGCGCGGCACGGCACGACGGCCGGCGAGCCATCTCCCGAACAGATGGCGCGGTGCTGCCGGCTCTCCTCTCCCCGGTAATTACCAGCCTTCGCCACAGATGGAAATGTCAGTCAGCCTCACAGGGTCCCCCTGTCCCTGCCATCGCCTCCGTCCGCGGCCCGCTCTACCTAGCCACCGCGCTGCCAACGGCCACCATGTGTTCGGTGACTGCTGACTAGGCAGGCAACAAAAGAGGAGCGACGGCATGAATATTCATGCAGGGGGGGGGTGGGTGTCAGGCAGCCCAGGCTTCCGCCACACAGTTGGGCGACCGTCAGCCGCCATCTTGTTTTTTTTTTTTTTTTTTCCACATCTAACCCCATGTGCCGGATCTGACCGGACCGAAACCGGCTTCCCTTGCCCCAACGGACGCTTTTAAATATGTGACGTCTGCAGCGTTTCAAATCGCGCGAAGCCGTATTTAAAAGATTAGGATAACCGTGTTTGCAAAATGGATTAATTCCCGCAGCTGCCAGTACTAACCGTCACTTATCTGCGATAAGGTGACCAGATGTCCCGCTTTGGCAAAGACACACTCCGTTTTTTTTTCTTCTTCTTTAATTGCTCCTGAACGTAGTTTCCCGCGAGAAGCCGCGTCTCACATTCCGCGGTAATCTGCCTCAGGCCCGGGACACGCCACGCGGGTTTTGTTTTCGGAAATGTTTACCCATGTCGGAGCTTACGCCGCCGCATCAGGCACGATGGCCGGCCCGACCCCAGCCGGTGGTTGCATTCGGGCCGCGACGCCCGTGGTTCAAGTTTATGAGCCACGTAGATGGACTGATGAGAGACCCAACACTGTGGCCTGTTCATGAGACTGTCAGGATCTCTGCATATATAAGAATCTGGGGCATATACAGGGACAGGGCCACAGGGGCCCCCAGAGCCCCCTCTCCCCGTGACTTTCAGGTTCAAATGTATCATTGACTACTGTTAAGGTTGGCCCCTCTGTACGGATTATGCCCCCCCACTTAAAAGAAATCCCAGAAAGGCCCCCAGTTGCTGCAATGTGGCAAAGATCCTTTGTCATTTCAGACACTGAAATGCCTTTTTCTACTATTATACAACAACACTGTAAATTTCTCCTTACAGTATAATCAAATGAGATGGACTGGTTTATACTTATTAAATCCATAATTTGGTGTTTAATGCCAAACTCAAGACGGCTTATTGCCAGTATGCATGAACATACCAGAATTGTTTGTAGTCCAGTACCAAACATGAATTACAGGACAGAGAAATGGAGAAATACTTATCAGAACATGCAGTATATGGGTGAAATAAAAATTGCAATAGAGATTGCAGATTAACAGAAGAGAAATTTTCAGAAGATGCAGTGTAGAATGCTGTAGTGTTCTGATGCCCCATCTTGGGCTGTTCCCTGCCTTGCGCCTGTAGCTTCTGGGATCGGCCCCGGACCCCCGGTGACCCTGAGCAGGACAAGCTGTCACAGAAAATGGATGGATGGATGGATGGATGGCACAGTGCAAGATGTCCTGTGCAAGACAGTAAATAACATCAGAGTGACATGTATGAAAATGGCAGCAAGGGCAAGGAAATCCACCATGAGGGGAGAGACAGAATCGGACAGCAAAAAAAGCCACCATGTGCTGTTTTTTGTGGTGGCACAAAATGACCGATTTGGCCATGGAGGTTAAATGTTAGGCAAGGGGAGGGGGGGGGGTTCTGCCTGGGTGAGGGGATTTCACCCATGTGGGGGGATTTCTGAGGTACTACATAAGTTTGTGTAGGAGATGGATGGCTAGGAAGCATTGCAGATAGTGTGGGGTCCAGGGTGGTGCTGAAGTTTGGTGGTGGTGTTTAACTCTTTTGCTGTTAGACTCAATGCTTCATTATCTAGGTATCTACCTAGTTATCTAGGTAACTAGGTATCTGATTAACCACCAACTAACTATCTTCAGGTGTAGATTCCGAGTCCCACCTGTAAGTCACTGAGAAAGTTCTCCAACATCTCCTGTATCCTAGCGGCTTTAGTTCTCCCCCTCCCAACAACAGCTGCTACCTCACAGCAGACAGCCATGCGGAAAGATGGCCGGCATCAGCAGCCGCTCCACAACCCCCCCCCCCCACCCCCCCGCTCCCTACTGCCACCCGCTTCTCTCACTTTGGCTCTTTTGTTTGAGGGCAGAAAGATCCAGAAATCTGCAAACCTTTCCTACAAACAGCATCCTTCAGGTCCGGCGTATGTACAAGGCTCCCGACAAGCCTGCTATGCTAACATGGGAATTTTTACATCCTTCTATACCCATTTTACAAGCTTGGATAAAAGCTAACCATAGGGGTGTATACAGGGCGAGGGCAAAGGGGCACTGGCCACCGCTGATAGCTGATTGGCCACCCCCCTCCCGCAGGGGCTACTTCCCCTGTCAGTCACCCTTTCAAAGCACGTCATTGGCTAATAAAGTTGGCCCCTCTTATACCCCCACCTTAAAAAAAAAAAATCCTAGAATTGTGCTCCTCACTTAAAGACAAATTCTAGAATCACCTTGTACATTTGCACGTTCAGGGGGTGAGAGAGCCAGACTGGTAACAGTAACTAGCATCTGGCTAAAGCAGTAACCTGGTTTCACTTCGTCCAGCGGAAAAAACTGCAGCCGAAAGCTTCAGGACTTGGCGCGGCCCGTTCCCGTCCTTCCCGACTTAACTTGTTGAACTAGTTAGCCCGCAGCACGTGGCGGTCTGCTATCTCATTACAGTGCCAGGAGCGTATCTGTGTTGATGATGCATTGACCACATGGCACGAATTTTCTCGAGCGCGGCTTGGCTGAGGCGGATTCTCCTCTGGGGTACGTCCTGCTTAGATGTGCTTTTTCCGGTTCTGATCCGGTGCCTAGTGCTGAACCTGCCAAGGTACCCGACTGTACCAAGCTGACCCTCTAGGTCCTAGACTGCTTCTTTTTTGACAGACATTCAGCTCTTTCTGCATTTCGAAAAAAAATCTGCACAGAAGGTTTTTGACGTGTGTAATAAGAATAATCAAATTAATATTTATTCATAGAGAAAATTGAAAACAACAAGGATGACCAAAGTGCCATACAGAATCAAACCAATCAAGATGAAACACATATGAATAGGAACAAACACATACTAATCAAAATTCAGGGGGAAAAAGATGAGCTTAACTGGATTTAAAGGTGCTCAAAGTAGTTGCAGACCTAATGGGGGAGGGGAGGCTTTTCTGATAATAACAGTAATAGTTATTGTTGTTTTATTTGATTATATTTTATGTTTTTAGCTCCATCCAGTTGCAGCTTTGTGGAGTCTCCTATGAAGACCTGGCATCCCTTCGCTGGAGACGATCTCCGCAATGTGGTGACACGTGCGCGTGCACACACACACACACACACACACACACACAGGTTTGTAATTATATCTTTGTGGGGACTCTCCATTCATTTCCATGGGGAAAACTCCGATCCCAGCCTTAACACCTATGCATCCTTAACCATATTTAGCCAAACAAAATACAAGACTTTTGGCATTTGTAGTTCTTTTGATTGCATTCGCAGATCTTTAATAAAAGGTCCCCGCAACATAAAAAAAAAAATAACAAAAAAACAGTTTTTTATTAAATTATGGGGAACATTTGGTCTCCACAATGTAATATGACCATAACCCACACACACACAGGCACACACACAGACGTGGCGAGGGTCCAGCACCTGTGACATCACTGCCACTGCCAGCAGGAGACACTTCATCCCAAAACAGGAAACGGCAGGCACTGAAGAGGACATCAGTGAGGGGGCGGCATTAACTCAGGTAAGGGCGGGGTGAAAGGATTTCTGGAATCTGAGCAGGCTGGGGAGGGGGATAAACTCAGGTAAGGGTGGGGGGGTCGTGTTAGGAGGTGGCTCTTTCAGGGCAGCAGTCTGCTGGGGCCGTGGGGGGAGGGGCAGGTGGCACACCTGCTGATTCTCAAGGTTATGGGTTTACCACTCCGCTACACTGTCATACCGGGGTCAGGGTACCCCCTGTGCGGGGGCTGCAGGAGCAGGGGCATCAACATGCCAAATACTGCCCCCCCCGGTGTCTAAATAAAAGCATGATGTTGATAGGATGCATAGGTATTATTTAATCATTATTTTAAATTAATGGTGTCCTACATATAGAGGCACACTTTCAGTTGACTGAAGTGGGGTGTGAGGGTGTGTGGGGTTGACTGTAAAAGTTGTCAGCCGGGGGGGGCTTTTTGGGCTTCAGCTGGGGTGTATACCTATAGCCACCCCTTCACCCTCACAATGTTCTGGAACGCTATGTCCTTGTACCTCTATATATGTAGTAAATATACAATTAAGAACATGTAAATGTATGGCTATTTAAATTACTCACACACAAGAAATATTCAGCATGGCTCTGTGGGGCACCTCAGTTATAGTTTTTCTGGGCAAAGCCGCACTATAAAGTATTTATTACTTACTTTAAGTAAACAAAAATCTTCAAGTTAGCCTCTGTGTGGTTGGCTACCCAGAATCCCCTGCAGCAGCTGACAGGAAGTGAGCTGCTACACAGCTGTTTGTGCTGAATCAGAAACATCCTAAAATTCTTGCACATCGCATTTGATTTGTGTTGCTTGTCTGCTGTGCCTTCTTTTATGATTCTGTAGAATTGTCACGTCATGGGCGAGGGCAGCGGCAAACGCAGACATGGGGAAAAAGCAATAGGGGTTTTATTAAAGCAAACTACCATACAGGCAGGCGAAAGGAAACAGACCACAAGGAGTAAAAACAGGATCAGGCAGAAACACTATGCGGGCAGGCACATCAATGACCGGACTGGGGAGCACAGCACTAGGAGGCACTCTTATACACCACTAGCGAGGGAGCAGACGAGGGGCAGCTGGAGTGAGTCACAGGAGGAGGTAGATAGATTAGTAACAGGTGTGTCACACTAGGGAGAGAACGAGAGGAGCACGGATGCAGGGCGTGAAGGTATATCATCCAGTTATTTGGTGCTATGTTCTGTTGAGCTCCTGTAGCCCAACAAGTAGGGGCTTGCACTAATAATACAGTACAAAGGTCATGGGTTCAAATCTCATGAGTACATACACTCTCTATTATATGTTACTTTAGATGCAGGTGTCAAATAAATCAGTAAATAATATGTATGCATATGTTCATATAGACAGGCCTCATACAACCAGTATCTCCCCTGTGAACTTTGCAAGCATGGTAGCTGTAAAATTTCACCTTTTTCCTCAGTCACTGAGAGATTACTCCTTCCCCCCCCCTCCCATGCAGATGTGTCAGAGATAATCACCCAGTGTTCGCTCCCAGTATCCCACGACAGCTATGTTACAGCTTGAAATGTGAACGGGCCAGGATTCCCCCCCCCAAATTAGGATTAATTATGGCACCAGTCGATTTTGTGCACTTCTAATGACACGTTAGTGACACCTGTCATCTTTAATGAAAAGTCACATGATTCCCCGCGGTCCGATGAATCTGCAATGTAAACGAGAGGCAGGCCACCAAAAAGCTGTAAGGGTTAACGTGTTTCACGCCAAGAGAGTCGCTATATTTTACCCACCCAGGTAAGAAAAAAAAAAAGTTCCATCTTCTCTCTTCTCAGCTTTAAAAACCACCTAAATTACTACAGTTTCTTTTTTTGACATAAACAAAGCTAAGGATGTGCTGGTGAGTCATTCCTGGCTCCACCCCCAGGCCTGCCCCCCCCTCCACAGATGCTGTTTGGCGTGGCCTGGTGTGACAGAGGTGGGGGCCGCCATGGGTGCTGTATTTGCATCCCGCTGACGACTAGGTGGGGGGGTAGAGCACTTCTATGCCTGTTTTTTTGTATGCCCTGCTGCCCCCTCCCTGTTGATTGTTAAGCGAACGCTTTATTTACCAACCTCGGTGCCCAGAAAATGTCCAGTCAGCTTTATGATTTCAGGTCATTTACTGGGTAAAAAAAGAGATTTAGATGCTGTGGTTCTCCATCCATCCTGTGATTCGAAAGATGTGTGTGGACTCGCTGCCCTCCTGTCTGTGGATGAACAAGAAGCTGGCTGGACAGATGGACTGACAGAGAGGGAAGGTGTGATTAACTCTGGGAAGAAATAAAAAGTCCCCCTGTTACACCCAGAATAGTTTCTGGATCTGACTGGGATTTTAAATGACGAACTTCAATCTATCAAATCAAATCTTTTTACATATTTATAACGTGTCAGTAGAGGTGCACAAAAAACATGGGGACAGTATGTGGGTGGGTTAGGATGCCGTATGTGTGATCGGAAGGTTGCTGGTTCAAGTCCCAGGGTTGGCAATGTGATGTTACCATTGGGCTCTTGAGTGAGGCCCATAACACCCAACAACTCCAGGAACTGGCTGAGCCTCCTTGGATAAAAGCATCACCTAAATAAATATAATGTAAATCATAAATAACCCCAAATAATGAAGCTATAACAATGTATAATAGGAAGTGATGAGTAATCAGCATTTAAAGTGGTGGCTTCCAGTGGTCTGTCTGTTTGTGACGCAGCTCGACGGCCACTGTCTGTCTTTCTGTCTGTCTGTCTGTCTGTTTATTAAAAATAATGATGATACACAGAGAAGTCAAGCGCTTCACTGAACTGGTCGACTCCACCCAGTTCCAGAAGCGGAACCCATCGCGGAACCCACCGCAGAACCTGCGGGACTGCTTTCCGCGTCAATTATTCAGCATCAATTATTCAGCTGGTTTGGTTTGTGCCGACAGGCAGAGATACACGTGCCTCGGAGGCATTACACAGTTCATTAACCTCTCTGCCCCTCCCAGTGCTATGCATTGGCTGGTTCTCTCCCCCCCCCCAAGCTCGCACCGGTCTCTGTGTCAGAGCGTTTTCACTCTCCAGTATGACCGATGTGCAGAAGAAGGTGCTAGCAGCTAGAAAATTGGCCCAAGCAAGGCGGCTGCCCAGGGCACCAGCTTCTAAGGGGGCGCCGACTTTCCAGGCAATTTCACATTGCCTCAGACAGGGGGCGCCGGTGGTGATGCTCGCCTAGGGGGGGTCACGTTGGTAAGGACCGGTACTGGGCCCAGGACAGATTTAATTACTCAGCACGTTTTGTTATACCAAATAAAGACACGGACGTTTTCAAGTCATTGTCTTGAACCGTCTTTGATAATAGGTGTTGGGGTTCCCCCTGACCTCATGAGTGGGGGGTCACTTTCGGTTCCCACTTTAGTGGAGTTTTTGTAGCAGAAAACAGAGATTGGTACTGACCAAAAACTTTTGATCTAATTGTTGAAAAATCATTGCATTTCATCGGATAATTGTTTTTGAAAGACAAAGCAACAAAGCATAGGTTGGCAAAAAAAGTAAGAAATATCCTTTATTTTTGTGGAAAAAAAATATATATTTAAATGTGACATTTGTGGACAGAGAAATTATCAGTTGAATCTGAATGGTTTTGGGCCAGACTTTAACACTTTCCTCCAGTCAATGCGCTTACCTGCCAGTCCCTAGTATAAAATAAAACGTTGCCAAATGCCTTATGGATCTTACCCCTCCCCTCCCACCCCTGCACCCAGAAGATTGGCCAATCAAAAAAGGACACTGTTCTGTCTTTGTTCATAACGCCCCAGTCCTTTGCATGGCCTCTCCAATGTCTGAACTCTGAGGGGCGAACAGACCCAGCTTTGAAATCCAAAGTAAGTAGCTCACGGGTCCACNNNNAAACCGACGCCATCGGAATGCTGGGAAACGTTCCGTATATAAAATATATATGGAGGGAGGCAGGGAGGGACAGAGGGAGGGAGGGAGAAAGGGGGGGGGAGCCTGTCGCAAGCGGCAACCTGGAGATGGAGCATGATGCAACACAGAGGCAAGGGGAGCTAAGAAGCGACGGGGCTGTCTTCTGAGATGGAGCCGCTTTCATCACCTGAAGACATGGCTGTGTGTCGTGACAAGGAAGGCCCACCCCCATCTACCAGACCGGCCAATCAGAAAGCAGCTGTACTGTATCGTTGTTTATCATCTAAAAGCACAATTTGGAGTAAAAACAGATGATTGGTCTGTAGTAGTATCATTCCCTGCTCGTAACTTGTTTTATCTTCCCGGCTTGACACTCCAGCACCTTCGAAAACGGCCAGTGAACGCGACACACTTTGCGATTTTCACCAGCACACTGTCGCGCGCCACTAGCTCACTGAGGCCCAGACGCTCCAGTGGCAGTGTGACTCACAGTAAAAGCCGCGGAACAGTCCTGTTGCTGGGGGGGGCGGAGCGGGGGTGTCCAGATGGGTGAGCGTACCACACTCTGCCCCACGCCTTTGAAACCCCGTTCACCTGATTTTGCACCTAGACCTTTCTCAGAGGAACCGGGGTGAGGTGGTGGAGGGGGGCGCCGGGGTAGCGGATGGTTAAATATGCTCCGGATGGTGGAAGCCTGTTTACAGCCAGCAGAAATTTGCACTTAAAAGCCATTTGTTTGGAACAATGGCGCAGGTGTGGCAGCCTTGACGGGAGGCGGTGGCGAGGCAGGAAGTCAGCCTAACACCTGTCCGGCCCTGTTAGCTTCCGGCTAAGCTAGTTTAGCATAGCATAGCCGTCGGAATGAATTTCATCTGCGAGCTTGAGCAGTTGAATCTGAATGGTTTTGGGCCAGACTTTAACTCTTTCCTCCAGTCAATGTGCTTTACCTGCCAGTCCCTAGTCTATGTTGCCAAATGCCTTATGGATCTTACCCCTCCTCTCTCACCCCGCGACTTTGTATGGCCTGCCCCAGTGTATGAACTCTAAGGGGCAAACAGATCCATGTTCAGGAAAGGAGAGTAAAAATGATTAATGACAGACTCCGCAAATAAATGACCGACTCCTACATGACGCCCCGTGTCCAGTGCATCGCGCGAAAAGCCCACACTGGTTCATTTGAATCGTCACCCATGTGATTCGTGAAGCTAACAGGCACGGTGCAAATCTGGACTCCCAAATCCGAATCACCGCATTCAATTCTGGAAGGAACCGGAAGCATTCCTGCCGCTCGCTCGGTCCCCTTTTTCACACGCTTCCTGGTCCGTGTGTGAGGCGGCAGGCAGGATGGCCTTTAAGAAGACAGGCCCCCGAACATCAGGTAGCTAGCAGGGGTGAGGTTCACACTTCTAACTAAAACAGGAAGTGACGTCAGTAAACAGCCAGTTGTATAAACTGTCTGTCAGTATGTCTGCCAGGCCGTGAGGCACTTAAGAACGTCACTCAGAGTGAAATCTCTACAGTTTCAAATGTATTTCAGGATCTGCTAGTCTTGGAACTGTGAACCTCGGCATGGACCTTTTCTGAGGCGGGCGTGAACCGTCCACAGGGGGTGTAAAGGAGTGTGTGCGAGGCGTGTAAGGAACAGTGCAGCCCTCGTTTACACCATCGCAGTCCATTTCTGCACCACAGTAAAAATACCTACATCTCAGCGCATGGTACAGGGATGCATTCACAGAATGCATTCTAATTTTTTATTCATTTTTAATGGATACTTGTTCCTCAACCTCAGCCACAAGCAGGCGATTCATGGGATTAATTATATATATGCCGGTGGGTGTGGTTATGGTTATTATGGGATGGGGGGTTTGATACAGAGCAGATAAAGGGAGTCGCACTCTGGCAGGTCTCTGGGGTGGGGGGGGGAGGATGAGCAGCAGCAGGTCGATTCAGCAAATCAGAGATCAGGGGGTGTGTGGATGGGCCAAGGTGCTCTGTTCAGTCATAACATGCACGTGTGGGTGTCTGTTATTTCCAAGGATCTCTGCAGAAGTGTGGTCTGTCTGAAGACCGAGGTGTCACCCTAACCCTGCCGCGCCTCCCCCGTCCCCGTGTCCTCCCCCCTCCCCCTCCCCGCTCCCCTTTCTCTCTTTTTTTGACCTGTGATTACACCGACTGGAGCAGCAGCAGTTAATGAGGCTGCGGAGAGCTGGGTGACCTTGTTACCAGGCGGGTTGAGCTGGACAGGCTGGTGGGAGGTTGCTGTCTACTGGGAGGGGCAGGCAGATGCTTCCCCCCCCCACCCCCCCGCGGGTGAGACATCCCACGCCGTGCCGGCAGCCCACAATCTGGCCTGAGCATCTGTAACCCTAATGATCACTGGTGGCTCCGCACCTGACCACCCCCCCCCCCTCCCGCCACGCCCCGCCCGTCCCATCCGTGTGAGGCCCGGCGGCATGTGGGGAGGGGTGAGGAGGGGGCCGTTCTCCTCTTTGACCTACACACCAAGCACCGTTCAAATGCTCTCCGCATTGACGGCATAACATAATTGCCGCGTTTAATTCCTGTCCCCCCCCCTTCTCCTCGGACCCGATCCCGTGCCGTTCCCAAGCGTCCCGGCAGCCGAGGGGCCCCAAATCCCCACGGCATGAGACCCGACCACGGCGTCGCTGGGAGACTCCAAACGCGGCGTGATTCCCGTTTCCGCCATCTGCAAGGTTAATTGATAAATTTGGAATGCACCTATTTAAATATTGAAATTAATTAATATCCGGGAAATATGGAAGGCCGGTAATTAGGCATTTGGACGTTTGTTTTTTTTTCCTCCCTACAAAGTAGTCCTGCGTAAAAGGCTGCGAGGAATCATGCATTCACTGGCTCACCACCACGATCCTAAACCGGAGGATTCGAACCGTCAACATGCGGCACTTTTCCTGGCAGTTTCCAAATAAGTAGGTTTAGCACATTTTATTAATTGCGGATCAAGTGGCGACTGGCTTGCGTTCGAGCCCAAACGGAACCTTAAGCAGGCCGGATGGCTAGCATTAGAATGGCTTTTTTAAAAAATATTTTTTTTATGAACCAGCTACTGCCAAATACATAATATAACACATTTCGCATATTAGGGGTATCGTGGTTTCTGGAAAAATCCTTTTGTCCTGTATCTGTATTACGAGCTATAAGCTCTACAATCCTAATTATACCATGTAAACACTGAGCTGTTGAATCGGGCAACGGTCTGTCCTGGCATGCCGCAAATAGATTCGTTTGGACAAAGAATGTCACGCAGATGGCGTAAAAAAAAAAAAAAAAAACATTCTGTGTAACCATACAGTCATGATCCTTTTATAAAGGATTGTTCAGTAAATTAATTTATCTGGTGATTGTTAGATTTTCCAGTTTATCAAATTGATTGATCTTATTGATTTTATTTGCATGTACAGTTAGTGACAGAAAACACTCTTTTTAATATTAGTGTTTTTTGCAAATAGCTGTTGAATCCCTTCCCCTTTTGTTGTTGTGCTCCGTAGTAGCTCGGGGTGACGGTAGGCGTCCCAAATGCGAAACAGCGTCTGGTTAAAAGAGCCCCCCCCCCCCCCGTTCCCAGTGCATCAGAGGCTGATCTCTCAAAAGGGGGTGCTAGTTAGCTTCTGAAAGCTCACCGTCTTAGCGTGTGCTGTGAGCCGCATTGTGTCACACCGTCGGCTGTCAGGGAACAGCGACCGCATTGTACACGTGCTGCATCATTAATAGTCACACATTTCTCTCCGTAACTACAACTGATTATTTTTCTTTTATTTTCAGTCCCTTGTCTTGGTGTGGGTGCCTACAGCATTATCAGCAGTTATATGACTGTTTTTTTTTTTATTTATTTTATTTTACTTTTTAAAATTAAATTTCTTTCTCTGCCAGTTTTCATTAGTTGTTGACTGGCAGCTAGCTACTTAAAAATAAAACAAGAATCTTTTGAAAAACACACAAACAAAGTGGTAATTGTATCTTCTGGCTGTTTCTCCATGGCAGGAACGTGCGGTGAGACTTTCAAACGTCAGTTTTTGCTGCGATTTCTATGACTTCCGAGGGCTGTGAATTTCGTAAGCGTGGAGTTTATGTGTTTTTTTTTTCCCAAATCTTCTGAATAGGTTCCGGCGTTTTCCATCGCTGCCGGATGGCGAGGCAAGGAGGCTGCGGTGGTCGCGCGCCGAGCTGCGAAGCCGCCCCAGGCTGACCCCGCGCCTCGCGAGTTCACACCGCGTCTGTCGCGAGAAAAGAGGGGCTGGGCGCTAAGTGGGCCGGCTGAAGCTGGGGGGGCTGCGCCCACCCACGGCCGGGTAACTGTGACATCACCGAATCCCTCAGGCGTCCCGGGTGACTGGCCTGCAGGGGCGTTTTTCTGAGGTGGCGCCATTGACACCGAAAGTTCTGGAGCTGTTTGAGAAGCCGTCCCACACACCCACAGTCCATGAAAAGACACTCGGCCTGCTTCGAGTAGCCAGCCATCCTTGTGATTTGCCTTTTATTTTTTTAGTAGACGATTTTACCCAAATAAAATAACGTTTATAGGAAAGCAGACTGGCCAGTCCATGGAGCAACTGAGGGTGAAGGGTTCAGCACAACTGGCCGATGGCGATTCACTCCGCCAACCCTGGGATCTGATCCAACGACCTTCCATTTACACTGCTGAGCCACACACTGAGTACTCCTTCCTCTCCATTCACTGTCTGAAATGTAGCACCTCAACCCAGGTTCATATCCCTAAAGGTAATGTTAGATTAATATATTGGCCATAGTGAGTACTGTACAGAAGTGGGTCTGAAGTCTGTGCAGAGGTGAAAGAGCTGCCCCGTGGGGGTGAGGTACCCAGCTTCACGTACTGAAGCTCCCCCACGTCTCACAGTCCCAGTCTTCTCATTCCCCACCACCTTCTTGGGAAGGTCAACGACAGCGTGTGTCATCCTTACCCCCCACCCCACCCCACCCTCCCTGCCGAGACAGCGGCTGTCTGGAGCACCAGGCGGACCCCCCCACGGAGCCATCTCCGGGGTCGCGTGTGAGGGCAGCGTGCCCATGTGCGGACAGGCGGCAACCTGCCGCCCCTAATGACAGCCGACCCCGGCAACAGTAACCAAGGGCCAGCCTGCCTTTTCATATTTATTTCTTTTTTTGTTTAATCAGCTCCCCCCCCCCAGGCCGAGCCACGTGTGCTACCAGATTAGTGCTGCTATCAGCTGTTATCCATGACGGCGGCGCCACCACCGCCAACCCTGTACCGCGCGCCACCCGTATCCGCCGTGACGGATCCCAGACCCCACATCCTGCCTTGACACTCTGCAGACCATCCACCCTCTCCCAGCCGGGAACGTCGCCCTCGTCGCGCTGATCCCACGAACCAGCCTTTCGACCTTATATGGCCGTGAGTCCTACCTTCATTTATACAACAAAGAGACGAGCTAGGGCATTTTTTAAAAGTGGAATATTGTGCAAAAAAAATGATGCTTGTTATTACGCTAAAGATACTGCCTAATTTGTACCTGAGCAGATGGCAGAGGGCTGTGAGATACCTTTAAGAACATTCCAAGCCAACGGACAGCTGTCCCTTCAGAGGAAGTCTTGGTCACTGACTAATCGATACAGAGAGCATGTACCATCCAGTTCCTATATCCCAACGTTTAAATAGCTTGAAGGTAACAGCACAAGCGGGCAGGTGGCGTGGGCAAAAGGCGAAAAAAACAAATGAATGATGCAACGCTGACGCTCGCCTTTGAACGAACACCAGGGGGCGTGAAACAGGGCTGGGTCGATAGGGACGTGCTGGAAAGGCCTTCCTAACAGTGCCCTCTGACAACGGGGGTGGAAAACAGTCATACAACAGTCAAACTAGCCTTGGAACACAAAGACAAGAAGTGTAGCAAGTACTTTTAGTGTGGAATTTCAGCCTAGTACACAGTACATTAAAAATGTAAAAATTAACAGGTAAATGTTTTCTGCTTTATTATTGCCTTTGCAGACATGCAGAATCCTTAAAAAAACCTTTAATCCCGGTGACCGACTGCAGGGAGGATTCCAGTGAACTGGCTTTTATTATGAAATACTGTAGTTGGTTAATTGCATTATTAATTAATTGGTTTGGTGGTCTTTATGGTGCTTGAGGAGGTCTCCTCCCAGTCAGAGAAGGTGGAATAACTGTTTATTTCATTCTCAACGTGCTTACAGAGTGCCCAAAACCACTGGGTGAATCTCAACGCACTGGAGGGAGCCGAAGGGAGCCGGCCCACCCCCCCAGCACCCGCTGTAGCACGTTGGCACACCCCCGGTCGTCCGCCTCCCACCAGTGGTCACCAGTTATTAAAAGTACCCTTCTGTGCCATTTCTGTCTTATTGCCATAGAGACTAAATGAATAATTAACAATCGGCTTTTGCTGACCAGTTATATATCATCGGACCAAATTAAACGGAGCTGAATAAAAACTTAATATCCGTTGATCTGTCTGAGGAGCCCATTTTTCAGGATCATGTCCTGCTCGGGAAGAAGAGCCTCTCCTGATAATTCTTCAAGGTGAATAAAGAATTGAGGAAAGCCCCATTGCATTCTGGGGAAACAGGCAATATCCTATTGCCGCCAATGACGGAAGATGGGTCAGCGACAGCAGCGGTGTATTTGCTTGGGACCCCAAGGTTTGGGGTCCCCTGTTGGCCACAAACAGTCACTGTGCTTTCAGGTGAGAAAGCAGGCATCTGAGGGAAATGACGTCCCCCACAGGCCAGCCAGACCCTGTCAGAAACTGCCACGCCCCCCACCTCAGGATTCGCCAAACAGCCGCCGCAGTTACTCATTCATCCGGACATACGCAAGTGCCCACCCCCCCTCAACGGGCCGGGTCTGCTGATCTCTTGCTGTCAGGCCTGAGGGTACACCCCCCCGCCCCCTAGATTAACAGCCTGAACTGACGCTCAGCCACAACCGGAGGTTACACTGCTGATGGCACAGGAACCCTGGACGGTGGAGGGAAGGGGGAGAAATCAGAAGGAGGTGTGTGTGTGTGTGTGTGTGTGTGTTTGCGGGGGGGGGGGGTTAGAGTCATGTTGCTATGGCAATGAAGCAGTTTCTTTCCTGGGAACTTGACCTGCCTGCTCCACCGGCAAGTGAGGCTGCCAGGCGGATTTAAATTTTTCTCCTTCTCCTTTCCCTCTCCTCTCCTCCTCCTCTCTTTTCTCCTCCTTTCCTCTCCTTCTCCTCCAGTATTTCTCATTGGAGTCAGGGCCCAATGTGCGATTGAGAGCAGCACCTCTCCTCGAGTTTCCGTGTGCGTTTATCCTGTTCAGTAGGTATTCATGCGTGGGAATCTCAGAGGTGGAGAGTCGCTCGCAGTCTTCAGAGCATCTTCACCTCCAGCAGGGAGGATGGTCCCTGAGGTCAGCGAAGCAGCAGACTAAGGGGCAGGCTTAATGCCCCCCCGACACCCCACCCCCCGCCGTCCTTGTCAGGAACGACATGACAGCAAAAGCCAGCCGGCACCTGTCAGCGGTCCGGACCGGCTCTGCGTCTGATTCCGTCTGGCAGACGGAGGGGGGGGGGGCAGGGGGGCCACCTTTTCCGTGACACTTCCTTTTCCAGCACGTCGGAGTTAATGGCCGCTTCCCCTCCATGACCCTCCCCCCCATCAGCTGCCACCCCCCCACCCCTTCCATGGAACTAGCCCAATTCGTTCACCACCAGGCCAGCTGATGAAAAACAATGACCTGAGAGCCAGGGAACCCGGCGAGGTATCACATTAAAACCACCTTGGGGGCTTTCAGCCGCCCTGAGACAGTCACCCGCACAACGCCCAGAGACAGTCACCCGCACACCGCCCTGAGACAGTCACCCGCACACCGCCCAGAGACAGTCACCCGCACACCGCCCTGAGACAGTCACCCGCACACCGCCCAGAGACAGCCACCCACACACCGCCCTGAGACAGTCACCCGCACACCGCCCAGAGACAGTCACCCGCACACCGCCCTGAGACAGTCACCCGCACACCGCCCAGAGACAGCCACCCACACACCGCCCTGAGACAGTCACCCGCACACCGCCCAGAGACAGTCACCCGCACACCGCCCTGAGACAGTCACCCGCA
>JAODKF010000084.1:71347-86148 GCA_026779585.1 Mormyrus proboscirostris | reverse complement strand
GGGTGTGGTGGGTCTGCATAGGTCGGGTGTGTGCTGACTAGTCCGCAGCTTACGACATATGAGGAGTCGAGAGAGTGGGCGGGGCTGCTCACGGGGGGGGCACCGAGGGGGGTCACCTTCAACAGGCCAGCCAATGGGAGTTCTCCCCTCTGCTGGGGAATACAGGGGCGGGCGAGGTAATGAGCCGTTTCCAAGGGAACGCTGCACGGTATCCTTGTGGTACTTTGCAGGACAGGAGGGGAAAATCAGCCAAATGCTTCTGTGACTCTATTCCAAGTGTCAAACTATGTTAAAAAACCGAGAGAATTCAACATACGCTGCAAGGTATAGCCATGAGTTAAGCAGGGGAGAGATCTTTCTAGCTACCAGCCTGTGATCTGAAATTCCAAGAACATTATGTAGTTTAATAGTTCCTAAAAAGAATATAAAATATTCTGCCGAATGAGTTTGCGAGATTAGATTTTAACTTTCTGAACAGACAATTTATCAGTATGGAAAAAATACCCACCTGCTTTATCTAGTCCAATTTTTATATGTCCCTGGGCTTGTTTATTTTATCAGGTTGGGATTTGAATGTTATTCAGAATCGTTGTCTTCAGAAGGACGAACGGGATTTGTTTTTATCTGTGTTCATTCATCAAATCATTACCCCGCATATAAAAGGATGTTTTTGTTTCCTTTTATCCTGAATTTTAGAAATAGTTTTTATAAAGCATCTACAGGGACCAAGGCAAAATACAGAATTTGTTTCGGTTCCACAGAAGGATTGTTTTGGTGAAAATCGCAACACATTTATATTACGACTATAAAAAGCTTGTGTCTGCAATAATTCGACTTCAGGGGTTTATCATAAGTTTAATTTATTCCGACTTAATTGTAGGTTCTGGCAAGTAAAAATTGGTTAGAATTTTTGATAACAAATTGGCACAATCAGTATTTTTATTTTGTGAAGACACAAAAAATTCAAGTCATTATCAATAATGGTCTTTGAGACATGCCTGCTGGGGCACCCTGGACATGATGAGTTTAGACGTCATTCACAGTCATTTGCATTATCTTGGGATTTCATTACAAATAACTTGGAAAAACATTTTTTCAAGCTTTATCTTGGTACCGTTGGTGAGGTGCTATCAGAAAATCGATAGCATTTTAAAAAATGCTGGAATATCATTTCAACTCAAGGGATAAAGTGTTTTTTTTAACAAAATAATAACAAGGAATGGGTTGGTTAAAAGTAGGTAATGTCCTTTATTTTAGTGAAATATTTACATGTGATTTGTGGACAAAGGATTTTGAAATGATGAGTTGAATCTGAAGTGTCTGGGACCTGTTTTTATACTTCGCTGTGCTTAATGTACTTACCTGTCAGGACCTGCTGATTGTTTTGCTCGTTTGAGGATGCTAACCCGAACATGCTAACTCAAAGGTCCCCAGTTAAACACTTCTTTCCTGAACACTAATGAAAATTATACACAAGGCCACTGGAATGTGTCAGACTGGCACGTCCATGCGGACCCAGCAGACACGCGGTGCTGCCATGGGGCGACGGCCTGCTGAGAACGTTCCAGGCCTGGCAGCCGGGAATTATGGTCCGATCCCTCACTCAAGTGAGTCACCACGATCCCGCTTGCCTAAACAGAAACACATTAATGTCCAAGCACAGGGGCCTTACGCGAAGAAACATTACGGAACGTACAGAGAACAACAACACGTGCAGCAGTGTGAAGAGCTGCAATGTGATCAATCTTGGGGGGTACTGGAATAACAGAACATTCTGGAACCTTGGGCAAGATTTATAATCATAAAGAGTTGTGGTGGTCATTTTGACAACATTGACCTTGCGCGATAAATACGCAGCTTTATCCTTTCGAGGCCGCCTTCTTTCTGGAAACACAATGCTATGTACACACCATGAATCACTTAAGTATGTTTAAAACGTGACGGTAATTAACTTTTATGCTCTAAACATGTAACTGAGTGACAGTCAAATATTTAAAGGCTGAAATCTCATGATTTAGATATTGCTTTTAAGTTATATAAGGTTATCTATTTATGCACTACACGTCACTAGTGAGCTACCATCTAGGGACTCGTACAAACTTTAGGACAGTGTGATCTGTTTTTTTAACATTTAAAACAGTTTTCTACTTCTCTTCTGCAAAATAAAAATCCCCATGGAAGATCCATAAATGCCGTTGCGACAATTAGCCTTTGAAAATGCCTCACATGGAATAAAACTTTGATTTCTTGGCTGTATATCATGTGCCAGCAATCTCCCAGTCCTGGTCCCTTCTGAACTCCGGGCTGCTAGATGTTCCTGACAAACCGACGAAAGATGGCGACTAGAGTCAGACCAAACTGGGCGAAACGTAGAAGCCGCATTTCAATTCCAGAGAAGCATCTGTCTTTTGGTGTGGCACAGACAGTGGCTTTTTTCCCCACAGTCCACGAATAATGATTCCAGAAAATTCCCCACACATTTAAACACCCATGGTCCAGTTGCATGGGTATCTGCAGTGCAGATGCCGGTCAACAAGCCACAGAAGTAATTCCCAGTCCTGTTGTTAAGGACATGAGTCTGTCATTGCCAACTCAATGCCAGTGGTACCAGTTTTTGCATATTTTTTTTTTTTATCAGCTTACTGGAGAACGTAAGGTCTGTCTTGCTGTATGACAGTTATGTCACAGGTGAGACTTGGGAGAAGGTGGCAGAAGGACCCATATCTCCTCTCTAGACTGGAAAAGGACCCCAGGAAGGCCATTCCCTCACCACATGTACTCAGGCGCAGTTGCACGCCCATTAATCGAGTGTGGCGAAAGCACCCGCCTGTTTACAAAGCAAGATGCATAAACATGTTCGTGTAGTCCCCACTGCAGAGCTAGAGATCACATCAGGGAAACACTGACACAGTTTCAGTATAAAACTTATGAGATCGCTACGTTGGCGTCTAAGTCAGGAGCGTAATCCTGCTCATGAGAATCACAGCAAACCAATTATAAGGAAAACCAGAGATAAAAGACTACCAGAAGATTATAGGGTTAATAACTAGTAACTTTTTATAACACCATCGCTCAGAATCAATATATGTCAACTACTAAAAATGTTTA
The DNA here is from genome assembly GCA_026779585.1 of Mormyrus proboscirostris. Taxonomy (NCBI): domain Eukaryota; kingdom Metazoa; phylum Chordata; class Actinopteri; order Osteoglossiformes; family Mormyridae; genus Mormyrus; species Mormyrus proboscirostris. Next base: position 83,040 of record JAODKF010000084.1, on the reverse strand, counting down.
CAATTTGAAGAATAATGTATATTTTTATAAATTATTTATATATGGTACATTATTTATTGTTTCCGGGTTTCAGAAAATGGATGGATGGATATATTTTATATATGTGCATTTCAGTGAGAGTACTGCTCACAGGTGATGTACACAGCACTCTATCTTTTTTTGTATGTTTTTCCCTAAAGGTATGTCTTTCCTGACCACCTTCCCCAGTCCATCCCATAAGCAAACAAACAGTTATATGCATATTTACCACAGGCATGTCTCCATGGCTCAGGCCCAGCCAAGGAGGGGTGACGCTGAGCCTAAAGTTGCTATGGCTACGAGTTAAAAATAAGAGGGAATTTATTTGGCACTGTAGTTATAGGTAGGAAAAGCCCGTTAAAGGTCTAGCTGAACGGAGACAGCGGATTCTGTGTCACGGTCGCCACCTGGGAAGGTCGAAGGCATTGGAAACCGCAAACCGTCAATCAGACCTTCTGCAGAAATAGCGGCATCCCAGAATTCCAAGCCCACCTTGGATGGTAGGCTGGCGCACCTGGGGGCCCGTTGCCTTCACGGCGATTTCACTCCGCTTATAAAAAAAGACAGGAAAAGGCAAGTAATTGGAAAGGGCTGAATGTAAACAATGTCTCTGCGGTGTCAATATAGCCGTCCGCATAAAAAGTCACATACATTTTTTTTGAAAAATGGAACTTCTGTTTTTGTCCTTCGGAATACATATATAATTTGTCAGGATAATTTAGCATTATTATGAACTCAAAAAATGTTCTGAATAGGTTGTTTTTGCCAGAAGCAGTTAATGTAACCTCTTTCCACTCCAAAAAAATTTAAATAGCGGTAATTCAGGTACCGTAACTTTGAGAAGAGCATTAATGTTACCATGGAATAATGGAATCACTGCAACAGGACACAGAATAATGTATGTCTTTGAAACGCAACGCTGAAGCCAAATGGAAAACCTGAAAGAAGGGTCTTCTGTGAACACATCTTTAGTGGAGGCAGACCTGGGGAAACTAGCAGGAGACTGTGGTACGAGGAAAATTTTGCTCCTGGACTTTTTTGGAGGACGTTGGAAAGGTTTGGAGACTTATTCATGCAGTGAAGGATCCCCAGCCTGACGGTGGCAGGTCTGACTCGAAGTTACTGATCATTACGAAGTGCGACATGAAAAATGACCAAAGCGGACCATGAAGAACTACAACAGCCAGCATTCCTGGGACGGTTGGAATGTACCATGACCACGCTGCTGTCTCTTTTGGGGGAGGACTTTTGAGATTTTGTTTTTATACAGTGGATAAACAAAGGGAGATGGAGGAGATTTCATGATGTGACTGGGGATTATCATGCAACATGTTAAATTTAAGTGACTAGTACTGTTTTCATCATAGCTCATGCCTCACACAGACACCTGCACCCAACGGGCAAAACCAAACCATACATAACCAAAAAGACTACAAACTGTCTGCTGAAGGAAACTTTGCAGCCCTTTTTATTCTCTGAACTGTGTGATGCTTCAGTCCTCACCCGTGCATCACAATAACTGAAAAGATTCCATACCGGCTGAAAACACACAGGGTTAATCCCAGGATCATGCCGCTAAATGGTGCCAAAGCACGATTCACGCAAGCAAAAACATTGCAAACATTTAACAAGCATGCAATCAGAATATCCTGAAAACAGAATACCTAGGGAATAAAAAAACAAACTGATGGGTGGTATATAGTGATATTATTTTACCCATATTCAACAATCTGTTCCACTGAAAACTTTACACAGGGGTTTGTTTCAGTCATTTCATCTCCGACATGAAAGAGAAGCCCCAGTCATTCTAATTACTCATCTTGTTAGATTTACAATCCTCAACAAGCACCAAGGTGTCGTTTTGCTTTTTTTTCATGTAGTACGTTGTTGAAAAATACATAATATAAATTTAATATGCAAAATTTTATGGACAGTGTATATCGTGAATCCGTTTCTTGGCATTTTGTAGAGCACTATGCAAGAACCTCTGCTTTTCTATATACATACTTGCCATTTTAGGATTAACAATGCCAATATGTTAATACTACTTGGAAATGACAAATTATGTTTTAACACAACAGTAGTGATTTTTGATGTAGGATAATTATTCCTTGTAAAAAAAATTATTGTGGTTTGTAGGTATATTAATTTCACACATTAACGGTTAACAATATGCTAGCATTTTAAGAGGGTGAGATGAAGTTTAAAAAGTATTTTCAAAGGAGTACCGTTAAGTACCCACTTTTGGATTGTTTAGAGATGCAAAAAGGAATAGATAGATTGAAAGAAGTAGCAAGAATATTTATTGTTTTATCGTGATGTCATTTCCTTCTGCAAAGCCTTTATGAGGCAGGTAATGTAGACACATTGAAGAGACGGACAACTGGTCGAGACCCCACCTGCCTCACAAACATGATCCTGACAGAATGTTTAGCTGTTGCTTTCTATGTGAACCTTCTTACACTGCACACAGAGACCTGCTCAACATCTACGCCCAAAGCTTTTCTTCAGCAAAACCAAAAAGTGACCAGTGTTGAAATGCGATGAGTTTTATATGCTTGGTGGTCATAGTTGAGCGAGATCCTGTTTCAAGAATCCCAGCCGAACCCGGGAACAGCTTGCGTCACACGGATCCCGTGACTGGCGTGTTCGTAAGCATGTGTTGTGTACACAGACTAAAGGCCAACTGCAAGGTTGCCCCCCTCCCTCACTCACACACAGGGTTTGGTGTTTGGGGGAGGGGGGCGTGGCCAGCGACAGGCAGTCGGGGTGAAGGTGCAGGCGGCTCTGTCCGCGCCTCTGTGTTGACCAGGCGCGGTCTGTGCAGGTGGGCTGGGGGGTTTGTTTGGATAAGGCCGGTACAGAGGGCGAGCGGCGTCAGGGGGGATCACCATGAAGCATCACACCTGGAGGGAAAGACAAGTAAATCCAGCCGGGGTACCAGGAGACCGGCTCCGGCAAGTCTAGCCAGCATCTGGAACGGATTCGGATTCGGAGTCGTACCCCGCCGCCCCATTCCTCCCGGGCCCCTCCCACTACCTTTCGAAAGGCAAAGCCAGAATCCCGGATCTGTTTACATAACCACTTAAAAAGCCCTCGTCGTCTTCAGCTCCGCACCGCTGCACCTCTTCTCAGAACGAGGGGATGTTTTTCCAGCCAGAACCTTCCCCATCTTTTATAATTGTATAATTCTGTCTGTTTTCGCCCCCATTTGCCGCGTCCTTCCGTCGCTGCCCCAGATGGCAGCCACCCGGCATTCCTTACCACCGACCCACAAGATCTGTTCCCTACGAGGCCTCGACCACGACTATGACCGTCCTGGGATTTTTAACCCCCCATGCTCATACAGACGGCACATAAATCCACACGGCGCCAGTTCTCGTGCGGCCGCCGGCAGGTCCCCTCCACTATTATCACCCGTAATTACATGGTCTGAGCGCCTATGCATTAAAAGATTATATATATACTTTTCCATTTTTGTTTCAATTAATCCACTGCTGACAGATTTTAATTATGGGCTGTCTAAATGAAGCATGCAGGTCCTGCACCAGGTGAGTGGTCATCATCCAAGGCCATAACTCGCAATCCTTCCCCAAAACCGGCATGGGCACTGATCCCATGCCCCTTTGGTGACTTACTCCTGACAGTCCACATTTAACGGGAGGGTTGTAGGGTCACGGGGTCAATCCCCCCCCCCCCCAATCACCCACAGAAACGGATGTTTTTCCTCCATGGGCAACATTAACATTCTTCCCCTGCACACGCCACTCCGACTTAATCCTTCCGTGACCTAGAAACGGGAGCGTAATTTAATAAAGATCAAAATTTTATTATCCCTTTTTATAAAAACGCCCCCCAACCCCAGGAGTGCCAGGCTGGGGTCCAGGCATCATTAACATTCCTCCCGTGCCCTCCGCTCCCCATCCGCATCGTCGTCCTCCGCCGCTCCAGCCTTCTGCATTGCGGGACCCAGCCACACACCAGGAGGGTGTCGATCCGCAGATAAGCCGGCCGGGAAAGGAGGAGAGTCCATCTGGGACAGGCCTCTCTTGTCCTCCCCGCCCACAGGTGTCATGGGGGGACACAGCCCCACCCCACCCCGCTGTGTCCGTTACAGGCAGGAAGGGCTCACATGTGCTGAACGCAGTGTTTTGCATTCGCCACGACATCATGCAAATACGGTGCGATTGGGCAATGTGGCTTGGAGCAGCTCAGAACAGCGGGGTCTCCAAGACCCCGGGTCCTGAAGCCGGGCATCTTCCAGAGAGATCGGGGTTAGACTCCACTGCCGTAGCCAAACGGGCACCTGGCTAAGTGCTATTTAGCATCGTATTCCCGTGTGGCATCGACCTCCACCATCCTGTCAAGGTCAACCAATCCCGGTGGAGGGGGGATTCAGGGAAGGGGTTAAAGGCAAAACCTGACGGTTCTCCACTTGTCTGGAATCCTTTACAAGGTTCCGAGGGCCACCCAAACCTGAAACATTTATTACAGAGAGTGGGCCAGGACACCCAGCCTAACCATCACAGAGAATCTGCACAGGAACACCGGTCCACCTTAACTGTCATGTACATGCTGCAGTAAAAAACATTCCGCAATAATTCATAGAAATTTACGATAACAGAGTCCTGTTCTTTTTCGAGTGAAACTGAGAGGCATGGAAAGTTTTAACTTAACTGTACCTGGCATATAAAAATGCTTCCCCCACACTACAGTGTTTATAGGCCTGGTTCTGCCTTAAGAGGGCAGTTTTGTCGTACTGTGTTTATTCCACTGAACGTACGTGACTATCAGCCAGGCGCAAACAGAAGGGCCGAGCTGCGCACTTCCACTCTCTGCCACTAGGTGGAGCAGCCAAAAACGCCGCCACGCACCAGTGCCGTAGCTGCTGTGCACCTGTGGTAGGTCTTCGGAAGCGAGTGAGAACAAACAAATAAACAAACGAAAAGACCAAGACTGAAGGCTCCCAAACGACAGGGCCAGAGACAAAAAAAATACAATTTAGCCGGAGACAAATGTAGAGTTGTAACCGTCTGACTGGATCAGAGTGAAGGGAATCACAGCAGCGCGTACCGAAGTGGCATTAGAAACGCGATACAGACTCTGGCCTCGTGTTCCCAGCTTCCTTGCTGACATTGGATAAGGGCACAGATCCCCTCTGAGGAGGGATTCTCCATCTCCCAACCCGTCCCGGAGGTCAGCCGTACGCTGCGGGCTAAGTAGGCTGTTGCTCATTCATTAGACAGCACTGGAAACCTGTGGGAAAAGGGACGGGGGTGGCAGAGATGGGGGGAGGGTGGGTGGAGCTGAATAAAAGAGGCGAAGGGTAAATACCCATCAGGCATAAGGGGACTGATTAGGCCCGACAGCGATGGGTACAAGCACGTCGTTAAACCATCTGCACATCAATAAATATGAACATCTCTGAATGGCGATCGTTAATTAGGCTCGATCCCGTTCATTCCGACGCATGTACATATTAGCCCGTACCGGCGGATGCTAATGACATCACAGACCCGATATTTAGCCATAGGCCGATTTATATTGATTTATTGCATTTGCATTGAGTTTGACGTTGGCCCAGTTGGGTTTCAACGCGAAGTCCACTGTCCTCATTTTGGTTTGTTTGTTAGGGGAACCGTTTCCAAAATGGGATGCTGGTGACTGGAGGCAGCTGGATCCATCCGGCGCGGCCCCCACCGCCGTCCCGGGTCCCTCATTAGAGAGCGGGGATCGCAGCGCTGCCACGCGTCCCGCCGGTACTGACAGCGAACAGCGTGTTCGCCCGCTCCCTCCAGCAGAGACGCCACGTAGCCGGCGTTAATCAGCTCCGCACACCAGCAGGCTCTCAAAAAAACACACGCAGCACAACATCATCCTACCCCTATCTCATTCTAGAAGCTTCCGAACACCGCCGAGGGCCACAGACTCGTACACGGATGCCCATGTGGCGATAAGACCTCATTGTCGTTACTGGAGGCTTATTTCGTTCACGAGTGAGCCGATGTTTTTACTGGGGCTGTTAACAGCCGACTGAATCTCCCAGAAGCCCCATTATTAGAGACCAACATCACCGCATAGATTGTTGCCACGACGATGCCGTCCCTTCCAAAAGGAACAGGCACACGCACAAACAGCCAGCCGACTCTCTCTGTTTTCACAAAGCCTTCATTAACTCTTCCCGCATTCAGCCTCACAAACTGAATCCTGTTTAGTTCCTAGCTTTTACAAGTCCGTAATACTTTGACCCCAGATGGAGATACAAGGGAGTAAATGTTCGGTGAAACCTGTTAATACAAATCATCCATTGGAAATCAATACGGACACCTCTGGAGAGCTGGACTGGGCATGTATATCTGTCACAAGGAACAAAAGAAAACACCAAAATGCAATGAGACCTATCTTCAGCATTCCTAAAGTAAAATATTGTTAGATATATGTACTCAGGTGCTGTAACTCTGACCAAAATAAAAGCCCCGCTAAGCTCAGATGACACTGACAGCCTCAGGCATATTACTGGCTAAGGACACAGACTCATAATTTGAAGGCTGTCAGCACAATTCCCTGGGGGGGCTGTTCTGTTGAACCATTAACAAAAAGGCATGTAACCTGAATTGCTCCAGTAAATCACCCGGATCAATTAACCCTGCTTTAAATTAAAAATTAGTAATTTCAAATTAATTTTGAATTATAATTCATCATTATAAATTATAAATTTCTAATTAAAAATTCCACTCCATATCCCTCCTGTAGCTAGTAAAATGTTTATAATAATTCGGATACAACTTGCATTATAAATGTGTTCGTAAATAGCCACCCTTCATCAGTGATCGTACAGCCATTCTTTCCTTTCATTGCCCAGAAGGCATTAAAATACACACAGCAGCGTTAAACTGTCACCCACACCTGGAACAGGGCTTTTGTTCTTACCTAAAATTTGCCTACATCTGGACCCTCGGCTCAGATGCTATCAGATGCTACCGACCGCTCAGCCAGATCTGAGCTCTGGACAATCGCTCACTTCTACATTAATTTGTTAAATGAAAACGTACCTTGATCTCGAACTCATCATCTTGGATTTTTGCCATCTGAACTTTTCTTTTTAAACAGTTTCATTTGTTTAATGTTTAATGTTTGTGTGTGATAAGCGTTTAGTTTACAGGGACCACATGTGTGTCAAGTATTAAGTGTCCACCCACCCATTCAGCAAACAGTTTAATTGTAACGCAAACGAACAGGCATGCAAGGGTTTGGTCATTTCTGTCAAGTCACTCTGATTTCAGTGAACACTGCTGTGCTGGATGATGCGGAAGGGGAAAAAAATAGAGATACAGCAAAATAATAAACTAATCAAAACCAAAATGAGCATTATAGCATTTCCAGAATGTCACAAGTATCTTCTGTAAATGAATAGCATCCCTCCCGCCGCTGTGAGCACGGTGAGGACAGAAAGATGCAATAATATTCATTTCCAGCCTCGTTAATTATCATTAATAATAACCATATAACAACAAAGACAGCGATACTATTCTCACCCCATCATGCATCGCTGACCACCCGCAGGAAAGAGCAAGCGATTACCTTTAGCAAGCGGGGTGTTTCCGTGGCGCGGGGACCCTCTTGTGATTAATGGCAGGCTCCTCCGAGGACGCTGCCCCGCCAACCTAGCCCGCCCTGCCAAACACTTCAGGGCATGGCCCCGGAGCAAGTGCCACCCTGTCGTTCACCCACACGCCTGACTCCCAGCGGGAAATACCCCCGCCCCCCCCAACCCACACCTTTTTATATTTTTAGCCCTTTCACTCAGACAGCCGCAAATTTCAAGATTTTAAAACATGTTTTTGGGGCAATATCCATCTCAGTAATCAGCTGCACAGTCGTTAAGTAAAAGTGCTGATGTAACTGTGAACACATGCATCGCAGTAACATTTACAACTTTTACTACTCCATGGAATTGCCCCATCCAGAACACAAAGAGCCATGAAAACACTTATAAAGGGGCTGAAACTCAAGGGGTTAAGAATATATGCTGGTTATGGGTTCGAATCCCATGGCTAATAGAGTAGTCATATCACCAGATCCTTAACTCCAACTGCTGGGACAGAGGATGACCCTGTGCTCTGATCCTCAAAACTTGCTCTCACTGTGTCCACAAAGAGTGTTATGGAGTAGGTGAAACCAGATCAATATCTGCATTGGGATCAATAAATTACAATTCTATTGTAAAGGACAAGGACGGGTTTCTGTCCCTACAGAGCCTCCCCTGTAAAACGTGCCCGCTGGGTGGAATGAGGGTGCCCACTATCAGCAGACACTACAGCCCCGCACCAGTTATCTACCATGCACTTGATAGCCGGGGGCGCCAGTGGACCAGGGCCGTTTTGGGCTCACTGCAGGCTGGGAGCATCGCTTGTCGGCTCCGTGCCCAATTTCAGATGCGTTGCTAAATTCCTCCCTTGGCGGGAGTCCGACATGGTGAAAAATATCCACAGAACATGAAAATCTTACCTTATAGATTTAACTGTGCTGTAAAACGGCTCTTAAACTCAGCAAAGGCTACTCCGAAGATGAGGAATCTGTATTCACAGCCTATAACTTTCTGCCTCACAAACATCTCGCATGTCCTATCGCCAAGGCTGTGCTGAATTAGATCACGTTTTCCACTCGCTTCCGGAACGCCGACAAAATCTCTCACCTGACCCCTAAAAGCCTTGAAAGATTCAGTTCACAGTGTGTTTCTCCTGATATTATCGATGGCCCAAAGCACTTATACACTGTAAATTGTTTATGGCAACAATAAAAATTTAAAAAAAGTCGGTTGTCAGTGTTAGTGTCTTGTGCACTGTAACCTGAGGTGACACAGTTCCACTGGTTTCCTAGTGACCAAATCTCAAAGACAACAGGCCGTCTCCAGACAGAGCCGCTATCCCGCCTGGGCACGAGCTCGCTTTATCTCCGCACCTGTGTGTCCTCGGTAACGCCTCGTTCACTCCGGAGCATTTCCTGGGAACTAAGGGAATCGGAGGAGCAGCCACTACAGCACCGATCTGAGTTCCCAAGGACAGGTGGCGGTCACTGAGATAGTACCCCGTCTATCCCGGCTGCACTATCTGCAACCGACGGGCCCCCGTAAAATAAGGAGACCCCCTCCCCCCCCCCGGGACCGGCTGGTGACAGCATGCCCTAGGTTTGCCTTCATTTCATCGCCGTTCTCAATTAACTTCCCTTATCTGGATCGATTTCCCCGCTGAAGCGGGACCGGCTGCCGGCGCGGAGCTCATTCCGGCACTCCCGGAGTCTGGGATCAGATCGGTCACACGCTCATCCTTACGAGAGGTGCGGGATTAAGCAGCTCACACACCATTTCTTATACATTCCCACTAATCCTGGGCACTGTGATTATTCTTTCTGGCGAGTGTCTGAAATGTAAACAAGCCGAGAGATAAATGGGGGAGGGGGGGGGGGGTGTCCCCTTCTGAGATGTTAGCTGGGTGTGTGGTGTCCCTGTTAGGAATTATATACACTTGCTAAGTGGGATTTTCTCCCTCTGTGCCATTTCTATGTATGTAGGTGAGTGGGTGATGGATCTTGGGCCATTGTGGGGACACATATGCCCCCCACCATTCCTTCAGAGAGTGGACAGCGACCTCGAGAAACAGATCTTCAGGCGAGATCGCTGCAAATGGTGCACTGCAGAGCGGAAGGGCAAGTGGGAGGGGGGACTACGTATGCGGCCATCAAAAACAGCACTTATCTCATCAAGACCCCGTTTGGGAGCACGATAGGGTCTCGGTGCAGGGGCCCGTCCAAAAACAATCCAGGACACGGGCGCGCCCGAGGCCATCACATGCCGCCCCGCGGAATTTCAGGTTTTATTTTGGGCTTTAATTACTATAATTTCTAAATTAGACACAGTGCAGCCAAGCTACCGGGTCCCTGACTGAAGCAGCCACAGAGGGCATGCCAGGGGAGGCTACGGGCTGCAGCAACATCATCTCGAGTGTAAACACCGACATGGAGCAGAAAAACGTCATCCGGAGTGTAAACAACGACATGGCACAGACCTGCATCATCCCGCACATAAACACTAACATGGCACAGATCCACGTCATCCGGGGTGTAAACACCAACATGGTTCAGACCGGCATCATCCCACACATAAACACTAACATGGCACAGATCCACGTCATCCGGGGTGTAAACACCAACATGGTGCAGACCGGCATCATCCCACATGTAAACACTAGCACAGTGCAGACCCACGTCATCCTGTTCATAAACATTGGTACGGTGCAGACCAGCATTATCCTGCGCGCAAACACCGACACAACGCAGACCCGCGTCATTGAGCTCATAAACACTGACACGACACAGACCTGCGTCATCCAGCGCGTTAATACCCACATGGTGTAAGCCTGCGTCATTCCACAAGTAAACACCAACATGGTGCAGACCTGCGTCATTCCCTACGCGTAAACTACGACACGGTGTAGACCTGCATTATCCTGCGTGCAAGCACCGGCATAGCACAGATCCGCGTCATCCTGCACGTATACATGACATGGCACAGACCCATGTCATCCCGCACATAAACACTAACATGGCGCAGACCGGCGCCATTCCTCGCATGTAAACACAGACACAGTGCCAACTAATGTCATCCTGTATGTAAACACTAACATGGCACAGACCCACGTCATCTTGTACGTAAAAACCGATATGGCGCAGACCTGTGTCATCCTGTACATAAACACCAACATGACGCAGGTCCACGTCATCCTGCACATAAACACTGACATGGTGCAGACCCGCATCTTCCGCGAGAGTGTCTCCAGACAGAGTAGGAGCACATTTTTCACCATATTCCCAAAATCCAAAATTAAATTTGGGGATTTTCATTCTGTCTATGGTTATTAGTTGTTTAGCTTCCATATCAATGTTCTTTTTGCAGAATTTTTAACCCGAATAATTATGAAGGAGGATGAAGTCTGCCAGTGTACTTCAGAGGGGAACACAGACCACAGAAGCACCCGGAAATGATCCTTGCTGTGTGCCATAGGCATTCAGCTTGCAACTATCCATGTATACCAAACCTCAACATGGCCATAAAGAAAGTCTTTCAGGACCAGACCTTCTCAGATCGAATCCTCACAGCTTGGAAGGCTGAACATGTGCATGCATGTTCAGAAAACCTTTCAAATTAAGGTATTTTTACTGCATGAACTATAAAATCAAGTGGAAACCCTGCATGATGCAGGCATGTCATTTTCATTTTTATTTCATTATTCTATTCTCCTCTTCTGCTCCCCCTACCCTGAAATCCTGACCACTAGCCCAAAGCAGGAAGTCATCAGGACCCCTCAGCTGGGAAGTCCATGCATTCCCTCCATTAATTTTATCGACACAATCTGATTAATATTCCGTGTGGCCAGAGTAATTGTATTAGTGGCGGAGATATTTTTCACATTTGCTTGCCCAATAACACGTGCTATAATTAGAGGAAACGCAGCTCCCAGCAGCCCCCGCCTCTCCCGATCAATGTGGGGGCCATTAAACAAACTCACAGCGACCCCCCCAGGCTATCGATCGGCACATCCCGCCATGCAAATGCACGGTGCAAACGAGCGCACCGAGAGAGGAACACATCCCACGGGGTGAATCAATACCCAGCGCCG
>JAODKF010000084.1:58583-69045 GCA_026779585.1 Mormyrus proboscirostris | reverse complement strand
GGCCATGCTGATAGGTTGAGTGGTGTCGTCATGGTAATGCTGGGGTCGGGGTGGGGGGGGGGGGGATGCTGTTCCAATCCCTGATGGCCATTGTGTGGCAAAGCGCAGTGCCGTGGGTCCACTAACGTCTCTTTCTGAACTACAAAGAACAGGTGTGTACGTGCGCTAAATCGCCGGCCTGTTGGCCCAAGGGGAGTGGGTGGGGGACTGTCCATTAGGCGCAATTTAGCTGGATGATCAGAGTGTTTGAAAGGGCAGATCAAACAGTGCGGAGAATCCCAGGTGTCCGGCCCGGATTCAGAGCCCCGCCACAGCCAGGCCACTTGTGGATAATTTATTCCCCTCGGGAGAGACAACTTCTGCGCACGCCTTTGTGGGGCACTGATGGGGATGATACAAGTTTGCTTGGTGCCGAATCAAAGGGAGGGGCAACATACCGCCAATGATTGTATATCTCATAACTAATAAAACGGAGCCAGGGTGTGGCCAGTGGGTGCCCGAAAACAGAAGGTTGCCAGTTCAAATCCCATGGTCAGCAGAATGATGTCACCACTGGGCCCTGGAACAAAGCCCTTAATTCCCAGTTGCAATAGAGACTGGCTGACCCTGCTGTCTCAAAAATCTGAGCAAAAGGATCTGCTAAATAAATAGAAATGTAATAAAATGGTTACATATGAATAAAAACCAGAATCTGGCCTGTCTACCACCACAGAAGATCTTCCTTATGTGGAACCGTTAAATCTAGAACTAAGAGTTCTGGAAATCCAAAACGAAATGAGGACACCCAGTTGGACTAGGTCATTAACTGGTACAGAAAGCTACCAAACTCTAATTCATGTACACAAAGTTTATCCACTTCCTTAACGAGCGTGTGGAAGATGCAATCGTCAGCCTCTCCGCATAATTAGTCCCCCCGACACCAAATCGCTTCCTTTTCACAGTTTGCTGTTCGTCTCCCCAAGTCTGTTACACGCGCCGCACTTCCTGTTAAGCGAATCTGCTTCTCCCGCTCATTGTCAGCGCTAATTGGTACAGGCAGTAACAAGGGGGGTGAGGGGTTTGGGGGAAGAGGTAAACGGTTATACGGGATTAACGAGAGCAGCAAAACAAAAACAGTATCGGATAGCGGGATCGCAGCCCTGTTAAACGCATGCTCCTAACGGGGTACAAGCTGGAATAGCGTAACACGTAGCGAAGCAAAATGCTACAGACACTATAGCAAAAGGAGAGCTTTAGCCGCTATGATTGTCGCAGGAGATCTGAATCTGGGGCAGGACTCCCGCTTGAGGCAGGGACGGGGAATGGCGTCCCTCGTCCCTCTGTTGATTTATGGCTGGGCACACACAGACCCGTCTGGGCCACAGGACGGGGGCAAGGATGAAAATAACAGCCCTGGCTACAGACCCACCACTGCGATCCTCCAGAATGCCTCCATTGGACCCCTGACACCAGAAATAACGATTTGCCTAAAGGGTACGGCACGCTGACCATTGTTCTGGGTATGAGGGAAAAAAAAATGTTTCTTTATTTTTGCAGTTAAGGCTGAAGCTTTATCACTTAAATGCGGCAGATCAAGTTTCGTAACAAATTTGGGGAGCCTGAAGTTACTCTTTCAGGTTGATCGTTGTTTTAAGACAAACCCAACAGAACAAAGCAGTACCACCTCATAAACAAAGTTAATTTCACCACACAGAGCGACACTTTTCTCTTCCAGATTTATGCTTTCAGCCATTTCTTTCATTCATCTAGTATTTATTCATATGTTAATATAATTTATTTTGCCAGATCATCCATTTCAGCCATTCTATTTGTTTTATATTCATTCCGTAAATCCACACCTCTGCAGTACCTAGTCATGTGCCTGCTTTAATGTTTATGAGTGCGCCACTTGTTTTGCGATGTCCTAATCCTGTTGGATGGTATATGTCACAGTCTTAATATTGAGAATAAGAATTCCTATGTACTGATGCAAAAAGGCAAATAGAGAACCTTGAGATCCTTGCATTTTGTTTTCCCTTTATTATTCTTTGTACCTTGGCTTTTGAGTTGTCCTCGCTTGCATAGGGTATTGGGGATCATTATTTACATTGTGCGGCGGCACACGCAGAAGGCCTGCTTCTGCTTTAGAGCGGCCGAGTCGATCCCGCGCAATGTTTGCATCTTATCCGCAGCTTTCATCTCGCGTCCCAGGCCCGCGAGCGTGCATGCAAAGCACGGCGGCGGGCGGGAACGGCGCTTTGACTACCCTCACGCGCCCGTATGGATATTCAAATCACGCGGGATGGGGCGCTACGCAAAAATGCCTGCATTTTCTTCCGAACAGTTAAGGGGCTGGAAAAAAAAGTTATTCGCGGTACAATAGACAGAAGGGAGGCTTTGTAATCGGAATAACGGTCCGCCGGTGGTGTATATATCGCAGATTTTTTATTTTCCGTGTCGCGTTGATGCCGCCATATTTTTAATGTGGAAAAATATTCCATACGGACATGCGTATCCTTCCTGTCTTAAACATACCGGGTTAAAACGTTACACCGTGGGATTAAAAGCTTTGCTTACAAATTACTTATACATACAAATAACTATGCATAACTTATGTGCTTAAACCCGTTTTTAAAATATCTTCTTATATATTTATTAATTCTATATAGAATGCATAGTAAAATAGAGAATGTATCATTCTATATATTTTTATATTAAACCACAGAGTAAAGAGACGTGTAGCGTAAAACGGAGTCGTAACACGGGGTGCGGATGTGAAAGCTAAGTAGCGGGGGGAGATCCATGTTCCACCGTGTCCAGCGTGGAAATCACACGCCATTTAAATTGGCGGCGATCGCGGCTCGGCGCCCACTTACTTTGACAGGTGTGCGGCAACGCCGGCTAGCCGATTTTAAAACGCATCCATTTCCTTAGCAACTGAAAGGCGGTTCGATTTAGAGAGGCAATTTTACCAGATGGCTTTGTAAATACCTCGCCATGTGTTCCTGCCGAGATAGCGCGATGCCTCGCGACGCTGGGAGCACACGCGCCTCTACCGCCGCGCACGCACACGGACGCACGCGTGCGTGATCTGAGCAGCTACTAACCCTGACCTACAGTAGTTACTCTACTGCACCCGGACTCTGCAGGGAAATTCACTGCCAATCAGACATGTGGCTGATTTTATACTGTTCCTCCTGCAGATGCCATCTATTTATGTATAAATTAAGTATAAAGTTCAGTTTGTGTTTTGGATGTACTGTAGCTAGGGGACATGGTGGCTATAAGAGATTTACATTATCGTGGTCGTGTGGCTCAGCAGCATAGGATGCTGTGCTTGTCATCAGAACATCACTGGTTTGAATCCCATGGTTGGCAGAGTGATGTTACCGTTGGGCTCAGTTGTACCAGTCTGACCTTGGCACCTTAAACTGCAGGTCATTTTGGGGAAAAAAAAGTGCTGCCTCTAGTGTGTAGGGACTTTGCATTTTTTCTCTCTCTGTTATGCAGACTTCCTCCTCCAAGCTCCTCCCACAGTCCCCAAAAAAAGGTTAATTAGTGTTTCTATAATTTTCCACAGTATGTGAGTGTTTCCCCTGCGACAGATCGCCATCCCAGCCCTGGTTCCGTCCTGCTGCGCGCTTCCATGGAGAGGTGCCGGACCAACCGTGACCCACTGCTGGCTGAAGGTTGTTTCACCACACAGTGGTGGGATTGCGGGAAAAAAAGCTTTCCATCAAAGTAACGCGGGTCTTTCAATTCCTTAAATTAATGAGTTACTTTAATATGTTAATTAATATGCATATGATATATATAAATAAATATTAGCTGACAAACTGACGACAGGGTCTCCTGCTATATCATACCGTTCATAAAGGAGGGAAATCCTTTGTTATTTAAAAAGGAGATTGTGAGCCAAAGTAAGTGACCCCCAGCATGGGGTACAAGCAAAAATGCGGAGTCAAGCTCATCCAAGTAAAGTTATTTTTGCAGATCTAGCAGGGCGGCGAACTTGGACGTGTGGCCAGGACTGCGGCGGTAATCGCCCTTGACGTTAGGGGCCCCAGCGTGTCCACCGTTCACCGAGAGATAGCGCCGTCCGGCGCTGCATCCTGCCACCCTGCCGTGGCAGATGTGCGCAGCACTGGCCAGCTGTGCCCAGCAGTCTCCATTCTGCGCAGCCCGACTCTCATTGACATTGAACCCACCCGAGCGTTGTGGCGCTTCGCCGTAAAAACATAACGACGCCCGTGGCTTCCCGCGGCGGCCTCGCCCTTCACTAGGATAACAGGGATGCAGATCAGGCAGGTTGCAGGTAAGCTCACCCGAAGAAAGCATCACAGCTATGCTTCAGCTAGGAGCTCGCACTTCCGAATACAGTACGAGTCTAAAAGAAACACTTTCAAATACTATCCTCCCCATGGAACAGCCATCAAGTTTAACGGAGCATAAGATCTTTCGGAAAATTCAATCCAAACACATGAAGGGCACAAAAAGCAGAAGTTTTGAGGAACACGAGTCTCGCGGCGAGGGCTAACACAGCTGGGCTTTCTGCGGGGCCCCCCCTTTAGTACCCATATGCCTCTCTCTGGCATAAAGCTCCCCCTCCCCCCTGCCTCCCCATCTACACAGACAGGAGCGTGATTAAGCCTGACTTGTCACCAAATTATATACACAAAGTTTACACGCATTCCACTTTCCTCCAGCTGTTGCTGATTTGTGGGGGGAGGGATGAATTGGGAGGCATTCCGCCCGGGTGATGGTTGCCCGCTCACCCCCTGCTGCCTCGGTTTGGGGAAGGGGGGCAGGAGGGGGAGGCGGAGACAGGGATAGGCGAAGGCGGGAAGAGAGTGAAGTAGGGAGGGGGCAGCGCTGTACAGAACAGGCGGGGGGAGAAAAAAAACACAAAAGAGGCTCGGTAAGATCCGGCCCAGTTGGTTTCCAGCATCCGTTGCTCTCTGGGGGAGTCCCAGCTGGCCGGGTCCTGCCTCCCACAGGGCCCCCCGGGATCCCGGGGCCCGGCACGGGGGCCGCTCGCAGAGGCAGTGCTCACCTCCATAATTACGTAGGAGACAGATGACAGCTGTGCCTCAAGGTCAGAGATGAGCGGCGGGTTTTTTACCCGCCGTGTTTGTGTGCGTTGTTAATTACCGCCGCGAGCACCTGTGCATGGACGCAAATAGCAGCGGAAGACCGGGGAGGGGGTACAGCGCCTCAGATGCGCCTTGTCGGAAAGACGGGCCGGCATGTTTCGGCAACACACAGTGTTACAAGACAGAAAAAGAAGGGGACCGCTTTGCTTTTCCTTACCGTCATTTTATTTTTTTATTCTACGTTTTTATTTGCCTTATTGCATCCTTCGCGAATCCTGCAGACAAAATTTTGGTAATTTACTCTGTTAGGATCATTACCCAGGAAGGAGTAAATAACGATAAATAAAGAGCTGTAACGAGACTGTGCCCCAGGGCTGCGCAAAAGGCGTGATCGATAGTGACGAGAGACACGCACCTTGTTTGCACCATGACTGACGATCAGTTATGCCGTTAAATGCTTCCAAACTGCATTCAGGCTTAACAGTCACAAAAATAGACCAGGAAAATAGACAGAAGTTCTTAATATTAAGTAGAGTTACCTTGTTACTGTTACCACACCCTTCACCTTTAAGTCACAAGACTTCAGGTACAGCAAAAAAATAGCTAATCCATAATTACCATATAGGACCAGCTCACATGACGATGGCCTTGCTCCCATTTACAGTCAAACCACTGGTGTTTCTTGATAGGAATCTTCTGCCTGCTGTATGTCACAGGAGTTAGCTCGCCGTACGCTATATGCGGGATTCTCGAAAACATCAAGAATTTAATTATCCGCCCCTTGAAACCAGTAAGCAATTAATTATGATTAATTAGACGTTCACTCGCTGACATGCTCTTAAGCGGTAAACAGGGGGATCACCAGTGAGGGGCGTTTATGTCGACACACAGCAATCGGACGCCCGGGACAATGCTTCGTGTTCCATACCCTATAAGCGCCGCCAAACTGGTCTCCAAAAATGGCACCCGAAAGTTCCTTTGCTCTGCGATGCACACAATCGTCTGTGAAGAACAATCATATTCCAGCCCAAAATCCATTTTACAGGATTTACGTTTTTAACAGTTTTTTTGCACGTAGATGCGAAGCAATGCGACTCTACAGAACACACGACTCTGGGTTAATTTTCCCGGGAGACAAAGTCCAGAAATATACAGGACCGAGACAACCCTGCGATGATTACTCAACGTAATTACCCAAATCCAAATTTGCATGCTGAATCTTAATTCATCAAATCCATCTTTCCCTGTAAGCTCTTTCCCTTCAACTGCTAGATAAACATGTTAAAAAAAGCCTGCAAGGCGGTAAAGTAATTATTTGAGTAGCAATTACTTGCCAGCTAATGGCTATTGTATTGATTGCCATACCCTCTAAGTGCGGGGTCAAATGAAAATGTAATCAAAGGATTTTTGCAGGGCCGGCTTCGTCCGCACATCATCAGCAGTGCTCATTATGTTGCCGCTTTGAATCCACCACAGAAATATTGTCCCATGTTTGAGTACAGCTACATTTCCGACAGTTAGGGAATATCAACAGACGGAATCTTTTGTAACGTCTTCCGAAGGCCAGACAGAATGATGATTAACCTCCCCCATATGCTGCTTTCTGAGAGGGCACGACTTCAAGTGAAAGTACCTTAAAGAAGTAATTAATCTTGTTGAAAGCGTTGAAACCCATGAAAAGATCTTAGTCAGCTGACATGGATTCTTATCATATGAAACTTGTCAAAAGGTTGCTCCATCACAGTCAAGTGGATTTGTTTTTCCAGGAAAATGCTCACCATAAGGGTCGAGGAGGTCAGCAGTTCATGTCAATGAATGAAGAAACATCATAGATATATAATAACAGGCACTGGAGTTCAGCACATTTTCAAGACGCGACCCTCAGCAGTGACGAAACCACCAAAACACCCTAAACCACAAAACTGCCACGTGTTTACTTTGAAAAAACTCTGGCCACCTACTATTACAAGCCTCAGAAATAAAAGACTTATTGTAGAAACAGAAGCCCATTTTCATGTGAATTGTCTTCTGAAGTGAACTGAACAGACATTGTAAACCCTTGTGTAAAACATGGTTAGCAACGGCTCTGTTTTAGTCAAGAACTAAAAAAGGCCTAAGAACATTGTATATCTACAGAAGCCATTATTTAGAGGTCACTGTGGGCCCTACACCACAGGTTACATCCACTAAAACAACTAAAGCACCCCCCCCCCCCCATCCATTAAAACTGTGCTTATAGTGGTGAGGCGCTGTCTTTTAAGGCAATACGGTTAATAGAATTACCAGAGCACAAATGGGTCTTTTTACGCCCTAAATGATAATTATGCTGGTTTATAAATGAGACGTTAATGGCATATTGAGAAGTAATAGGATGATTGATAGGGTGAGACAACGAATCTCTGCGGTTTTTAAACTAAAGGCATCCAAAAATGACTGAGGCATCACAAATCTTTATTAACGACGGGGGGAACATTTCAATACATGCTCTGATGAAATGCAAAAACCGTCATAAATTACCGTATCTCTGGTTTCAAAGACCTCATGCCCAAAATGTGGTGTTCTGTAATTAACTGCTTCTTTTGTGAGGATCTGTTATGCTGACCTCATTCTATTGAATCGCTATGACATGAATGGCGGCCGCTCAGACTTCCTAATGGTTATTCTTCGCGCGAGCATTTGACACAGCTATTAACTTCCTGTTGTGAGAAAAACTTTGATGGAACCAGCATCATGCCATCAAAAAAAAAAACCACAGTTGAGCACCAAAACAGATGCCTTTGTGGTGCCCATAGAAAAAAAGTCAAACTCCACTCCCAGGAGCACCCCCTACAGGTCACACTGGCAGGGAGGCATTTCCATTAACAAACTAGTACTACACATTCTCCTCAACAGACGACGAACAACCCTGCACCCCAACCCTCTCCCTCTTCACTCGAGGGGGCGCAGGACTCCCTTCCCATGTTGCCCAGGCCTTGAGAGATACACGGGTGTGCTGAAATTTCATCAACAGCGGGATGGGCACTCCGCAAACTCACTCGTAGGTTAATCCTTGTATCACACTCCAGCAGCGGTTCACTAAGCCGCTTAAGAGGACACATTATAACTATAACAACGAGCCGCTAATGGTTTTACATTCCTCAGAAGCATTCGAAGCCATCTCTGCCACGTCTATCTCGTAATGAGATCTGCAAATTGGGGGAGGAGACCCAGCTGCCGAGAACGCTGATATTTCACTGCCCGGGACCATAAACACTAACCTGGAAAACAAACCCCCATCCCCTCTCCCGCCACAGTTTTTCTGTCCGGTTGGCCGGGCAGCTCCTGTGGCGTCCTCGCTGTGCCAGTGTCACTGTTACTGGCTGGCATGGCAACTCCTCTGTGATTGATGACAACCTGCACTCTCGGCCGCATTTGAACATAATTTATTTTTTCTTTCATGCCGCATCTCCCCCTGAAGATGCTGTGAGATAATGTCATCTTATTACTGTACTTGGACCAAAGAATGAGCCCCCCCCCAATACCTCCACATTCGTAAAATCCACAACAGAGAGTGTGTCTCGTAATTAAAGAGAACATCCTGACTCAATGGCCATAGCCATTGTTCTGTTTCAACCTACCTCACTGCCATAAACATAAAATGAATTCTTCCCAATACCAGCAAACCCGTCTAACAACAGTCTGATATAATTCCGTTAACATTTGGGTATATTCTTTCTTCTTTAGTTTCTCTTCCACAAATCACCACAAAAGGATTACAAAAGGATTCTGATTTAGCTTTAGTATTACCCAACAAACACAACATTTATATATAAGACTTCTAGGAAGTTCTGTTTCCTCCAGAACTAAGAAATTCCCTAGACAAATATGTGTCAGACTCGGTGCATTCGATAAAACGCTAGCCCCAGGAGAAGCCCGTGACTTCGCTCCGCCACGTTTCCAGCACAGCTGACCTGGATATCTTTCACTCTTTGGGCAGCTGTTCACTGCACACCAAAGCCTGCCATGATCATTCTTTAAATGCTAAGCTGCATGGCTCCTGATTAGCACTGAGCTTCGAGTCTAATCTATAGCGTGCCTGCACTAACCTTGCGGTCAGCAATGAGTTTCTCCATCGGCTGCCCCATCAGCATGACCCGGGCCCCTGACAGAAGCCTTCCAGACCTCTCCCATCCTCCTGTAGACTTGGGCCTGCAGGGAGTTGGTACTAGAGGCGTCCTTGCGGAATTCTGGTTCTGCACATCCTTCACATCTGCACCGGTTTGTACAACTGGTTAATTTACTGCATTGAGTCATTAGTCACATGTCTGCAGAAACGACAGCAAAGGTCCTCGAGACTTGAACAGACCACATCCATGCTATACCAAGCAGACCTGTACCTTCACCTTCCTGACCCCTAGTGTCTTGCTAGGTGTACTACACACAGATTAACAGCCAGATCCCTGCGCTCTCAGCCTGGGGCGGAGGAGGGGAAATTTTGCAATGGGTCCCCCTGCCGTTGTGGGCCTGTGGGTGAATGTTGGGACAGATGTTACAGATGTGCGGGAATGATTATTGTGGCACTCGGAAGGACATGGGAGATACAGGGTCTATACAACTTGACATTATTCTCTGGAGATAAAATACAATTTACATCATAAGTGGAATACATGCTAGCTCTTATGTACAGCAATTTGGGAGGAATTTGCTCCATACACATTTTTTTTTGTGAGCATTACAGGGGTCCCATTTTAATCCAGCATGTCGGACCTGTCCTGCATCGAAGTGCACAAAAGTCACTTTTAACAGTTACTTTGATTTTAGGTCATTAACCTTTTAATGGAAAATAGCATTGAAAAGGCCTCAGAATAACTGTGATTAAGGGCCTTGCTCAGGGGCCCAACAGTGAACGCAGTCTACCAGCCCTGAGATTTGAACCTATGACCTTCTGCTCAAAGGTACAGTAAACTAACCCACTGAACCAGTTTACATTCATTTTTTTTGAATTATTATAGCTTACCTCATTGCCAGCAAAGCCTCAGAAAGGGAAAAATACACATAAACATCAACACATTAATAAAAAAAAAATCAGAAAATCAAACCTTAGGGGTGCAGCGCCTGATGATCCCATCGTGTCCTCTATCAGCTGCTGGTACAATAATGCTGCCATGATTAACAGAAACCATGGAAACACCAGCTATACATAACTTTTTCTTAAAGCTCAGAGCTATTGAAAAAAGCCTCATTTCAGTCGCTGTTCTGGCATCAGGGCGGCCCCATGCCCCCACCCACTATCTGCCCGGCCGAGCCTATGGACCGCTCTGCTCCGGCATCAGGGCGGCCCCATGCCCCCACCCACTATCCGCCCGGCCGAGCCTATGGACCGCTCTGCTCAGGCATCAGGGCGGCCCCAT
>JAODKF010000080.1:0-10197 GCA_026779585.1 Mormyrus proboscirostris | reverse complement strand
AAAAACAATCATAATAATCTTACACAATCTGCACTTGCATAGTATTTTATTCTTAAAATAAGATCAATAAGATTTTTATGGCTAAAAATAAGATTGTTAGTCTTAGCTAGATGATGAGTTTTTGCAGTGCATGTAAATGAACAAGCTATCATGTGCCAAAATCTTGTTACATCTATGCTGTTTTGCATTATAATTTGTAAAGCAAATACGAAGTTGAATAAAGGTGCAGTTTTACACATAAATAGAGTGTGTATTTAAATACTGTGATTAGACAGATTTCACTTTATTTCAAATGAAACATGCGCATATTCTTCCTAAATACAATTTTTAAAGATTAGCTGACATATAATTGGATTTGCTAACTAATCACGAGGAAAGTGAGCTGCATCCACCAGGGACTCCTCCCTGGATGGGATCGTGTGCCCCATGTCCAGATGATGACTCGCTCCTTGACCCGATGTCTGACGGTAACCCGGAAGAGCCCTGGGGATCGTTTGTTTGAGGAAGGGGCCAAATACTTTCGGAAGAAGACTGGCTCTGGCAGCAGATCTGGAGAGGACGAACCTGACAACAAACCCAGCAGGGTATCTGCACATTTTTGATATATAACTTCAATGACTTTTCAGGCCTTTTCAAGACCTCTAAGAAGAAAAACTAAGACCACTACAACGACAAAAAAAACCATAACAGCCTAGAATGTAGTTGATTTCAACAAGACACATTTTTATTGGAGCAGTCTTCTAATTATAAAATATTATGGCTGTGAACAATGTGCAAACAGGCACAGAAAGTAAAATACTCTAAAAGTGTAAAGAACCCAAATAGTTTTGTTTCTGCCGATTCACTGTTCATGTGTTAGGAGTCGCAGTTCAGTAGACTTCTTTTCAGCATCTGCATTTAAGACCACTAACTGCTCTTTCTTCTCCTTCGCTCGTCGTCTCAGAATATTGGACTTGGTAATTAATGTTGGCATTTTGTTTCCAGCAGGACTCTCTGTTCATTCTGCCATTTGGTCACCGTCCTTTTGTAAAGTCTCACATACACTTTCCGATGAGGCTCTCTTCCTCTTCAGTTCCTCAAGTTCCTCCTCCACGTTTTCTTTTTTGCTTTTGCTCATCTTTTTCTTTTTTTTGTTTCTCTTCATCAAGGTATGTTCTATACCTGGTATGTGCAGTGGCACAGTAACCTCTTTATTTGTGGAAAACCCTCGTTCCAGGGAGAGCAGCTGGAAGTTGGTCAGGATAAGACCCACTAACTTTTTTATGTAAAAAGACATCAACTCTGGATGGTGGTGAAGAAGAGAAGTATATAAAATCCAAGCCTTTTGCCTCATTGTGCAGGACATTGTCAAACTGCTGGGATATTGCATGACTAGTAATTAGATTAGATGCAGAACAAAAATGTCAATATACAGCACAATTAGAATAGGAAAGTGATGTATAACCCAATTTTCCTATGATACCAGAAATGTGCAATCATTTTTAATTTAATTTTGAAATATCACTAGGCTCATCAAAGAAAATATGTTAACTGGACTGATGTAATCTGGACAAAGTAATTACTGCCCCCACAGGTAAATACACGAAACAACAGATTGGGCGTCAGGCTGGTATTAAACAGCGTCAAGCGAACGCAAGTGAAACGCCAATCGAACGCAGCTAAAAAACGCAGGAAAAACACGCATGGCGTTCAGAGGGCGTTCATTTCAAACGTCCTTGTGGACGAGGCCTTAGTGTGGACAGGCAGGTCTGTGACCAGCGCCTCATAGCTGCAGGACCGGATGGCTGCTTGTCTAGGCTGGAGTATCTCCACCCCCCCGTTACCCTCCCCTGTTGCGAGTCATGACTTTGCATGTTGTAAGGTGTAGTGACCATGTGCTTATGTTGCTGAGGTGTTTTTTTTTGGTTCCTACAATGTTCTCCCTACTGGAGTACAGTCTGGGGGCTGTTTTTTTATTCTCCTCCTCTCTCCTCATGTAAATCTGTTTTTCTCTGGTCTTCCTATATCCCCCTGTCTTCCTGACCTGTCTACCCCCTATAATGTGATGTGTGTATATGTATGGTCGGGTTGATGGCCATTATTTCGCTGGTACTTGTGACTAGTGACATGATGTATTGCATCAGCAATAAAGGGTTTTTCCATCCATCCATACTATCCTATTCTAATTCCTATGATTTACCAGCAGATATCCTGCCTGCCAACTGATTCTCCTGCACAAACTCCTGTATGAGGTTTCTCATTTTCTGCTAGTAGTCATCTGAGATGGTGTACATTAGCACATTATCTCATGTAAAATCGAGGACTTCAGAGGACATTTATCCAGGGCCGTTTTGCAGATTTTCGAGAGAACGATCTGGCGGTCTTTTATAAACTGAAGGACACCAAGGTCACTTACACTGCCTTTGGCTCCTGACTGTCTCAAAAAGATGCTTTGTCAGATTTCCAGAATCACTCTACACACTTAGCACAAATTTAACACTACCTGAGTTGTACAAGTCCACATGTGCATGTTTGTATGTTCATTTATTGCTGTTGTTACTGTGGTGGTGAATATTAACCCGGATCAAATCTGCCAAAGGAAGGGCATCATGGGAACGTCTGTCTGGTATTTAGCCAGAAATGATTGAAGTGTTTGTGATATGACCATGAAGAAATGCAGTTTGGCCAGAAGAAGGGGATCCATTCAGACTTCACAAATGCAGTCAAAAGAAGATGTATCTGGGTTTTACACCTTCTTTGACTTGACCAGGTCCACATATTTCACAATAGAGGGCCAGACTTCCAATGCTCGTTTGACAGTTGGCAAATTTTCGAGCCACTGATGGCTACAGAAAGGCTGAGGGAATCTTGAGGATGATGTTGCAGCTGTGAAGTCCTCTCTTCTGGCTGGTGCAGAGTGGAAAAGAAAATGTAGAGCTTTGAGCACTTTCCCCACCACATATGTGCCTTGATGTCATGATGTGTTGGATGAATATGGTCCACATACCAAAATTTTATATATATATATATATATAGTGAGCAGAAGCTTTACTGTCATGATCCGCTCCGTTTGATCCTCCCGTGTGCCACGCCCACCTCATTACCTTGTGTTCCTGCCCGATTGTGCTCACCTGTGTCCTGTTATTCCCTGCTTAGCTGTGTATTTAGTCTGCGTCTTTCCCCAGTATGTCAGATCCGTCATTGTATTGTCTGCTAATGTTCGTGCCTGTCCGCTGTGTTTACCTATTAAACCCCGTTTTCCCTGACCGTCCGGCTCCGTTCGTCTCCTTGCCTGCTCGGTTACCACGAACCGTGACATTTACTTCTTATCATCTGCTTCCTGTACACTTTATGACTGGGCTGATGATATTGATGTGTTGGATGAAGCTATTTGATACTGGCTTTGTGCAGGTTTTGGTCAAAGTGATGTCCAAATATCGGCACCAGAAGTCAGGTTAAGTAGAAGCTGCTTGTCAGGGTAGAACATTTGTGTACAAAGGGACCTTTTTACAACCTTAGTTGCAACCAACTGTAGCTAGAACATTTTAAACACACATTTTCTAACCGACCCGACATCTAATACTGGTATGTGGACAAGCTGTGGACCAAAATAGCCAGCTCCTATACAGTAAGATAAAATGCTTTGTGAGTACGAGCCCTGGTCTTCACATAAAGGTTTGACACCAGCATCGCATTTTCTCAAGGGGAAACCAAGCATTCCGAAACCAAGCATCCAAGAACTTTATGCACCATCCTCCTGTGCACTACTATTTTAGCTGGTGCATGTTTCTGTGCAGAAATTAAGGCATTTTTCTTATCTGTTGTCTGAGTTACCTTGCCATTACCCAGAACAGTTGTGTCTTGATATTTTGTGAAACTCTTTGCTCTTGGGTTATTTGTCAGTTCCGAACAAAACTCCTTCACTTGCTAACTAACTCTATACCTTGCGGTGAAGAGTGGCATTGTTCTGAGCAACAGGAATTTGTTCACAATCTGCAGAGCTACATACTTTGTTCCAGTGTCAACAGACCACCATTGGCATTTTCAAACACAAATGCGGATTGTGCCCAGAGCGGACCCCACGATTTCACTGACTTTGCAAGGTGACTTAGCAGCTGAACCATGAATGTCATAAACTTGAACAGCATGTCATCTGCTTTGCCAATGTCTTGGAAGTTGACATTCTCTTTCAAAAGTAGAAAATACACCAGGGGACCTAGGCGCTGAAGCACACCATTCATGACTGTTGAGCTGTAAAACAGAAGCCATGTTCGCCACTCTGAGGCTTTCCAGTGCCTGACCTCTGCAAGATGTCTAAGAAGTCATATTATTATGGGGTGTCGTTTGTAAAGTTACTGAGCACTTATCTCACTTTCTACGTTTAGTAAACGTCTATTACATTTAGCTAGAAACAAACAGTGTTGATGAACATTACTGTTTGTAAAAATAAATAATATGTTTAAATGTTAAATACATGTTAGATGTGAATGTACACGTAAATGTTAAATATAAATATTAAATATAAATACATATAAATATTAAATATAAATGCTAAACTTAAATGCTATATGTAAATGTTGAATGTACACTCGAAATGTTCAGAACATATGAAAATGACCCACACCCTTCTGACTTGTTTTTATGGAAATGGCCAGTAGCGATAAAAGTGCGCTAAGTGGCTGCCGGTGATGGAGCACGACGTGGCGAATTCCGCTCCATTAGAGGAATTAGAACGTGCGGTTTTGGCAGGTGTTCGCGCTGCGCTGTGGAGCGGATTGTGTGCCACCTTGAAATGCAAACATGAGATTGATCTTTGCACTGGGGAATAAAACCACTTTTGCAGTTGAGACAGAGGAGGGTGACAAGGAGGGACATGGGGGCAGGAAGCAGGTAGATAAACAGGAGTTATCATGTAGGTTTTCATTCATTTTTATACAGAAAGTATTAACGTTAGAAACCAAAATGTAATTATTTCTGAGGCTTTTGAAGCCCCCCCATCCAGGCAGGGCCCTAGTTAGTCAGCTCCAACAATACCTGAGGTCCTCTTTTCAGATGTATATAGATTATTTATTTCTACTCTTTTTGCAACAATAACAAGAAATGACAGATATTTGACTCTCTATATACAACCAGTCTTATAATCATGCATCATTCTGAATCTGGAATGCTGAAGATCAAGAGCAAGAGTTTCAACTCTAATTCTACAGCAGAAACACAGGAAGCAAAAACTTCATCTGCACAGTTACACATTTATACATTTTGACAATTTCTGCAGGTACTGTGTTCCTGGACCAGCCTGACTTTTGGAGCAGATGAAGTTAAATTTCTCAGTCTCAAGCAGGCTGACCCAGTGATGTGGGTATTTAGATTGTACTGCCCCTGTGGTTCCACAGAGGTTCGAGTTGTTTGTTTCCCAGTTCTGGTAGGAGACATTTTCTGCACTGACCCAGAACCACAAGTTCAGGGAGCAGGAGAAGCGCAGCCCCAGCCAGACATGATCAGTGGAGGCCTTCTTAGCCATCTTACTGACCGAGTGTTGGATCTTCTCATTGTGGACAGACACCAGGTCCGAATAGTTCATTCTGCAGTAATTCAGGGCTTCATTCCAGGTCATCTTACTATTTACCAAGATCAGGTTATCTAGGGTAGAAGGTAAGATGATTGTCAGAAAGCTGGTGCAGGAGAAAGCCATGTGAAATTTGGGAATTTGGAGACAGGAATTTATTATCAGAAGGATTAAGGGGGTGAAATTCATAAAACAGTGAAGACAAGGTGTCATCTATTCTAAAAGTAATGTCATAAACATTGTTAGATAAAGGTGAGAATCAGCCACTGTAGTAAAGTTACATCACTCACCATCATAGCATATGAATGGATGCTTTTCAGCACATGGTGTCATATCCCATGTCCCAGGCCAGGTGACCTGTGCTAAAGCACATGCCTTATTCTCATTATCATATTGGCCAATTTTCCAGTTACGGAATGAGGAGTTTGACAGGTCTGACCATTTCCAAGTGTCCTGGAACAGCCCAATCCATGCCCAAGTGCCACTTGTAACCATTTTATGTATCAAGTCATTATCTTCTTTATTCCTCACAGTAGCCAGGTCTGTGTAACTCTGTCTGCAGTAGCTCTGAGCATCAGGCCAATTCATATTTTCTTTAATCAAGGTGAAGTTCCAGGTAGCATTTATTCTATTTTTAGAGGTGGGAGCTGTGGATTGTAGCAAACAGCATAAGAAACAACAATAACCCAGAAGTCATTTACTTTTTGTTATGTTTAGCTGATGGTTTTCTCCAGCACAATGCACATGTTTTGCAAAATCTTTGCATCTGGAGGTTTATGGAGCAGCAGTCTCGGATTTGAGCAGGTGACCATCTGATCAGAAGCACAGTGCCCTGACTACTGTATGGATGAAACGGTTACTGGTTTCATGGTAAACCACATTAGATTTAGTATTAGTATTGCCTCTACAAATTTTCATTACCGTTAACACCACAGTAATGGCAAGAAATGAGGAGGCTTGTTTTCAGGGGGAAACGATGCCCTTTTATTAAGCTCTTAAAGGGATTAACACGGACACACATAATGGGGAAATACTGTACAGGGAGGGCTGACCCGGACTGCAGAGACACACACGGTGGGTAGTTTACACAAGAACTAGACACATGCGAGAACCGGACAGGGTTCACATAAGACACAGCCAAGAACACACATGATAATCAGGAAAACAACAATACACAAACAACACAAACATGGGCTATCTTCCATTTTTCTAGCCTGTTCCTGAGCTGTTACGGGGATCCATTGTATGTGCAGAACCATCTCACCAGTGCAGCGTTACGTTAAACACTGTGCAGCATTAAGTTATCAACAGCCTCCCAGGTGCAGGTGTGTAGGCACAGCATGCAACGTGGGTTTATTTTGTGTTGAAAATATGGCGGAAGGCAGTGACAGCGCTCAGGATGTTATTCAGCCATCTAGAGGACCAGGTCAGAGTAAGGTGACCACCTATAATCCATGTCAGGAGGGACATTATCAGCTACTTCAGGTTTTACAAGCTACTGTAAAACCGAAAGGCTCCTGTGCTAATTGCTTCTTGTGCTTTGACTGGTTTGTTTCCTTCATTGAAAGACTCATCCTACTTTAACATTAGTGACTCATCATGATTGTAGGAGACTGACCAATCAGCACACAGCACGGACTGAGAGCTTAAGTGAAATTCAGCTCTTTGTCACTGAAACGGTGATTTTCAAACCTCGTCCTAGCTCATAGTGCCCCCTGACATGGATTAGGTGGTTACCCTAGGTCAGAGGTGTGGTCCTCTTTTGGCTTTTAATAATAATAATAATAATCACAACTTTATTGATCCCCATGGGAAAATTCCTTTATTGGGGAAATTCTTTTTTACGCCTCCCTGAACTTGCTCTTTGTAGAGCAAGCTGTCTGCGAAGGGCTGCCACCTGTTGGGGCGCCCAGGGAGCTGGGGGTTAAGGGTCTTGCTCAAGGACCCACAGACATGCTGAAGCTGGGTTTGAACCTGCGACCTTGTGATTACTTAGCCCACTGAGCCACATGGTGCCCCCCTTGAAAAATGATTGAAGATGGCCAGACTGTCTGCAGATCATGCAGAAGGAAATGTCTACGAAGGGGGGGCAACACATCTGTCCTTACAAATCATCTTCGTAACCACCACTCTTTACCTTATACTGAATGCAGTGTAAGTTAACTTTTAGCTCAGTGCATGATGTGGGGACTTTGGAATGGGGGGAATGTTATGATTCTTCTGTCTAACTGGGTAACAGCTTGTCAGTAATGTAAACGGAATATTTTAGTGTTATCTACACTTAAAACATTACACATTGTCATTGGTGTGATGGAGCCAGCAAGTTTTGCACATGTGTTACTAAGAATGAATTCTGTTTAAGTTTGTATCTGCATATTCTTGAAACTGTTCAAATCAGTTTATTTCCTTTATCTGATTGGATTGTCCTATGGTGGAGTATTAGGGCCACATTGACGGGGGAGAATCTGAAATATTGAGAATAAAGTCATAATTTTGGGCTACATGTTTTTTAGGGGGGAGATGTGAGAATAGCCAGTTTCAGGACGGAAGTATAAAGGTGGGAACAAACCGGAGTCAATGATAGCTACTGCATGGTGTTTGTTTTATTATTATCCTAATGAAGTTTTTTTTTAAAGAAAAACCTTTGGTTATTTAATTTTGTTAGCTACTATATTATTTAAAACACTTTTTTAAAGTGTCTGGTGCTGCTAATTTTATTTGTGGTTTTCAATGTAAAACTTGGTGAAATTATTTCAATTTGTGTATCGGTACTTTTGAACCCTTTCAGCCCATTTTAACAACACTGCAATAATGCTGTGATAATTTTGGTCACAATAATCGTGATATTAAATTTTCATACCATTTCATGTCTAGTCCAAACCCACTGTGCCATACATCACCGCTGCTGAAATAAATTTAATTTTTTAAGTTGATATGATATTTCATGATTCAGGTTTTTTTTGTAAATAAATTGTTCAACAAATCTAAAACCTAACTGCTCATGTGAGAATGTTTATTATTATGCTGGATTGTGTACTTTAAATGGCATGTTTCATTTGCCAGAAAAGAACTGGTTAATGTCACTCACCAGTATAACAGATGAAATACCCTGTATGACTCTGAGATGAACAGGTAACATCATTCCATGTATTGTTGTATCGCATCTCAGTGCAGTGCTCATTATTATTCCAGTTGTTTGGTTCACCTTTATTCCAGTTTCTGTACCCTGTGCCTCCTTTTCCTGAGGACCACTGCCATCTCCTCAATGCTCCTTTCTTCAGTCCTATCCAAGCCTCTCCAGTATAATCAGTGCCTACAGATTTAGTTAGTCTTTTCATTTCCTTCATATTCTTAATGGTAGCCAAGTCAGTGTAGTTCTGTCTGCAGTAAGCCTGGGCGTCAGTCCAGGTCAGGTTTATGTCTATAAAATGGTACTGATGTGAAAGACATGAACAGTGACTGTGAAACTCTGTAGAAAAAAGTCAGACAGGCAGAGAGAAACAAATACACATGATCACAAACTGAAAAGGCTGAAAGGGTTTTATATATGTATATAAATATGATAATGAATTTTCATAAGCCTGTCAGTTTAATTTCAGCAAAATGTAATCTTTACATATTCTTCATATTGACATAAACATATACACCCACATACACACACGCTATATGGACAAAAGTATTGGTACCCACCTCTTATTTGCTGAATTCAGGTGTTTCATTCAGACCCATTGCCCAAGGGTATAAAATCAAGCAGCATATCGTGCAGCACTATTCACAAACATTTGTGAGAGAATTGGTTGCTCAAAAGAGCTCAGTGAATTCAAGTGTGGTGCTGTTTTAGGATACCGCCTTTGTAATAAATCATTTCATGAAATTTCTTCCCTGCTAGATATTACATAAACTACTGAAAGTGGTATAATTGTAACATGGAAGTGTTTAGGAGCAACAGAAGCTTAGGTCACAAAATGGCTAACCATGTAAAATAACAGGGCAGGGTTGCAGAGAGCTGAGGCATATAGTGTGTAAAATGCTCTGTTGACACTGCAGAGTTCCAGACTATCTCTGGCAATTCCAGCACAAAAATGGGATGGAGCTGCATGCAAGCCTCACATCACCAAGTGCAATGTGAAGTGTTGGATGGAGTGTTGTAAAGCATGTCACCACTGGACTCTGGAGCAGTGGAAACATGTTCTGTGGAGTGACAAATCACTTCTCTGTCTGTCTGAGCCCTGATCTCAACCCGATGGAACAGCCTTGGTATGAATTAGAGTGGAAACAGTGAGCCAGGCTTTCTCGTCCAACACCAGTGCCTAACGTCAAAAATGCTCCTCTGGATGAATGGGCAATAATGACCACAGACAAACTCCAGAATCTTGTGGAAAGCCTTCCCAGAAGAGTAGCAGCTGTTCTAGCTGGAAAGGGGGGACCAGCTCCATATCGATGCCTATGGCTTTAGAATGGCCTCTCCAGGAGTCGACACCTTATCGTGGTGGATGGGTTTGCATGTTCCAATGATCCCAGCTAAGTTGCCTGGGGCTTTATGCCCCTGGTAGGGTCACCCAAGGCAAACAGGTTCTGGGTGAGGAACCAGACGAAGTGCGGCTCACAAGACCCCTTATGAAGAGTAATAACAAGGATCCACGATTTCCCTT
>JAODKF010000077.1:44761-56475 GCA_026779585.1 Mormyrus proboscirostris | reverse complement strand
TTTTATGGGTTCCACTGAAATAAAGGTAGCTGATTATGAGAAAGATCTCTGTGTCTATGTTGATGCTTCCATGTCCCTCTCTCGCTAGTGGGGGGAAGCAATAAAAAAGGCCAAGAGAATATGGGTGTGGAGTTTAAGTCAATGGAGGTGATGTTACATTTATATAATTCCTCGGTAAGACCCCACCTTAAATATTGTGTGCAGGTTTGGTCACCATACCTTAAGAACGACACTGCTGCCTTAGAAAAGGTGCAACGGAGGGCTATGAGAAGGATTCCTGGTCTGAGAGGAATGTCTTACGAGGAGAGGTTAGCTGAGCTGAATCTGTTTAGCCGTGAGCAAAGGAGACTAAGGGGGGACACGATCCAGGTTTATAAGATTCTAACGGGTCTGGATGCTGTTCAGCCAAATGACTATTTCAGTCTTATTTTAAATACTAGAACTCGTGGTCATAAGTGGAAATTAGCAGGAGAACATTTTAAAACAAATTTGAGGAAGCACTGCTTTACATAGCGTGTAGTTAGAGTATGGAATAGACTTCCTGCTACTGTAGCGGAAGCTAAAACCCTGGGTTCCTTTAAATCTGAGCTAGATAAGATTTTAACAACTCTGAGCTATTAGTTAAGTCCTCCCCAAACAAGCTTGATGGGTCAAATGGCCCCCTCTCATTT
This sequence comes from Mormyrus proboscirostris, assembly GCA_026779585.1. Classification (NCBI taxonomy): domain Eukaryota; kingdom Metazoa; phylum Chordata; class Actinopteri; order Osteoglossiformes; family Mormyridae; genus Mormyrus; species Mormyrus proboscirostris. Next base: position 55,804 of record JAODKF010000077.1, on the reverse strand, counting down.
GTAAATTTCTTATGTTCTTAAAATAGCTCTATAACAAAAAGAGCTAAATGTTGCCTATATTCTTTACAGTTGACTGTTTCTACATGTTCATCATGCTGTTGATGAGCCCCACCACGGTCATGTCATTGGCGAACTTGATGATGTGGTTAGAGCTGTGCAGGGTAATGCAGTGGTGTGTCAGGAGAGTGAACAACAGAGGGCTGAGAACACAGCCCTGAGGAGCTCCTGTGCTCAGTCTGATGGTGCTGGAGATGTTTTCGCTGATTTGGGTGGACAGAGGCCTCTCTGAGAGGAAATCCAGTTGCAGAGGGAGGTGCTCAGTCCCAACTCACTCAGTTTCTCAGTTTTTGGGGGATGATGGTGTTAAATGCTGAACTGAAATCTATGAACAGCATTCAGACATAGGTATCTTTCTTGTCCAAGTGGGTAAGGGAGAGGTGAAATGCAGTGGAGATGGCATCCTTGGTCAACCTGTTTTGTTGATATGCAAACTGCAGCGGGTCCAGTGAGCAGGGGAGGTTGCTCTTCACATGTACCATGACGAGTCTCTCGAAACAGGGCGATGGGACGGTAGTCGTTCATGCAGGATACTGAGGATTTCTTTGGTACTAGGATGATGGTGGTGGACTTGAGGCACTCTGGGACGAACATCTGGCTCAGCGATGAGTTGAAAATGTCCGTGAAGACATCTGCCAGCTAATTAGCGCAGTCTCTCAGCACACGACCCGGGATGTTGTCTGGTCCAGCAGCTTTTAGTGGGTTGACCTTGATGAAAGTTCTCTTCACGTCGGCTGCAGGCAGAGAGATGATATGGTCGGTGGTGGGGGGCATGGCTTTCGTTGCTTGTGTGCTGTTCAGCGCATAAAACCATGCGTAAAACTCATTCAGCTTCTCAGGAAGTGTGGAGTCTCCATCACAGCTGCTTGGTACAGGCTTGTACTGGTGTGACCCTGAATGCCCTGCCGTTACCTGCAAGTGTCTTTTGTGTTGTGGAGGTGGCTGTGAATCTTTAGTGCATGTGCACACTTTGCTTGTCAGATGGCGCGAGAGAGGTTGGCTTTGGCTGTTCTAAGAGCAGCTTTATCCCTGGACCAGAAAGCAGCATCTCTCTCTCTCTCAGACATGCATGTACCGCTGCGGTGCACCTGGGCTTCTCGTTGGCTCTCGTGGTGATGTTTTTTCAGACAGTTACATCCTCTATGCACTTACTGATATAGCAAGTCACAGATTCAGTAAACTCATCCAGGTCCAAGAAGCCATTTTGGGTGGCTGCCTCTTTAAACATGTTCCAGTCAGTGCACTTGAAACAGTCCTGAAGTGCTGAGAGAGCTCTACTGGGCCAGACTCTGATGGTTTTTCTGGCAGGTCTTGTGCGTTTCAGCAGTGATATGTATGCAGGCATCAGCATCATGGTGGCGTGGTCAGATGAGCCGATGTGCAGGTGCACAGCTGCTTTGTAGGCCCTGCACACATTGCTGTAAACTTTATCTATGCAGTTCTCCCCTCTGGTTGCAAAACTCATATGTTGATGGAATTTGGGAGAACTGTCTTGAGATTTGCATGGTTGAAGTGATGAAAAGTCCGTCTGGGTGTGTAGTCTGGAGCTCGTTGATAGTTTCCCACAATTCAGCTAGCGCCATGTTAGCTTTTGCACTTGGCACTTCTATAACTAGCATGACAGAAATCTCTCTCAGCAGGTAGAACGGGCAACACTTTACAATTAAAAATTCCACCTGTGGTAAGCAGTGGCGACTCACTTCAGTCAAATTCGTGCACCAGAGTTTGTTGATGTAGATGCACAAACCGCCGCTGCTGCTCTTAAAGGACAAAGTGGCTGCTCCGTCAGCTCGGTAGCATGCTAGCCCGGTTAGCTGGATAACCAAGACGGCGATGTCCACGTTCAGCTACATTTCTCTGAAAATAAAAACACAACATTTCTTTACTTCATGCTGGGTTGAATGCCACAGATAGTCCATTTTGTTGTCCAGGGAGCGCTCCCCCATTTGGGCAACTTTCTTGGGCAACTGACAAATAAGCTGGACCCAGATGATCACAATGTGGAATTTGTCTCTGTAGGAATTATTAGCTCAGGTAAATTTTAATATCTCCAGTTCAAAAGTGGTTAACATCGCCTCCCTCACTTGGGACCAAACTTGGTTCACGACTGAGTAACCCACGTGATCCCACTAGAGAGATTAGGACATCCACGCAACAGATTGTGCAGGATAAAATGGGCTTCCTTTTGAAAAATAATCCAGTGTTTCAAGGCAGCTTCAGCCTGACTACATGACCTTACCTTATGGATACTAGAGAGAGAGGAGGCATGCCGCTTTCGTCAAATTGAGAGTTTCGGTCAAAGGTCATAAAGGTCACAAATCAAATTTGACAGTTGTGGGAATGTAACGGTAACTAATATTTAATTAAAGATAATATAAATCAAAAAATGACAGGTTGGTATGGATGTGATGTCACGACTAGTGCCGTTGGAAGAGGTTTTTTAAATAATTTATTTTTTATTTAATTATTTTTTTTTTATATTATTTTTGATTTAATTATTTATTTTTGATTTAATTATTTATTTTGAATTATTTTATTTTATTTATTATTATTTTAATTAATTTAATTTTTATTATTTATTTTATTTTGAGGGGTTTGAGTGTGTGTGTGTGTGTGTGTGTGTGCTTATGTGTCTCTACCCTGATTGAGCGCGGGGCTGAGCGGGCTGGATACGTGATGGAGTGTGAGCGGCGTAGGCTGGGTCTGGCTGTGGTGCGGTACCGTGGGAAGGTTCCTGATTTTGTAGATTGTGCAAAGAGCTTATCCCGGTGCTGCTGTGCGAGTCTGAAAGAAACTGTGTGAGAATGAGAAAGTTGGAGCAAAGAATGAGAGGAGGTGGGTCTTAGTCTGCCGGTATCTTCCAATAAACGCTTAGCAGCCCTTGTGCCTGTGAAAGCTGACACCCCCCTGCAAGCAGTGGTAGGGTTTTTTTCAAACTTGTTTCAAGTTTATCTCATGCACCCGCTATGTACATCCCGGTAGGTCATCCGGGTCATCTATAATAATATGGGCCACACATTTTGTCTCACAGTAAATGTTTCAAATTTTGGTTCCCCGGGTGGAGTGTATGGTCCGCGCACAAGTACAAATAAGGAGTTAAAAGACATACTAAAAACTTAAGAAATGCTAAAAAAACTTGACAGGCTGTATATTTCTCCTTAAAGAATCACAATCAACCGTACAGGTTTTCCTCCTTTGGTAAAGAAGCACAAGTGTCATCTGTGGCCTGTGTGCCGCAGATATTTTTTTTTTATTATTATTAGCCGAGCGGGGGGGTTTTTCCTCCTTTGGAAAAGAAGCACAAGTAGCCCCAAGTATCATCTGCGGCCTTACCCATACTGGCGCAGATATTTTTTTTTATTATTACGCCGAGCGGGGGTTTCTTCCTCCTTTGGTAAAGAAGCCCAAGTATCATCTGCGGCCTTAACTTGCATGCCACACCCCACCAGCAGGCCTTGGGGAATATAGGGAGCTTTGCGTGGTAGGCCCAACAGTACTTTTTTTAAAAAATACATACATGTCTGACATTTCGAAATGAAAGATTCACCCTCACTGCCTAAGATTCAGCAGGAGCAGGAGGCTGTTATGCGGCCTCCGTGGGCTCCCAAGAAGATTCCTACGACGCGTAGACAGGTACCTCTCATGCAGTCGTTGGGAGACCTGAGAGTTACTTTTGAGCTGCCCAACAGGGATAAAGTGGTCTGCCTCTTATCCCGTTGATGAACGAGAGCACCGAACCTTTCAGCCGGACATTGGTAAAATGGAGATGCACTATAGAGCGGTTACTTCCAAGAGCTGTTCAAAGACAGTTGGAAGCATAAGGAGATGCAAGGGTTGAAAAAACCTACGGCGTAAGGATCACCCCCCTCCCTCTCCACCCCTCACTCTCACCCTCAACCGACGGTATATAAAGCGGACGCTGTTACAACCCTTTCACAAACATCATCATCATCATCATCATGGCAACTGCAAATTATAGCAACAAAGTGATCTCCGACAACGAAAGCGGGGAGAATGAGGCCTTTCGCCCAGAGAGCTCCCTCCGACCCCTCCACCAACACTGGCCTCTGATCCTGGAATGGCTCCTCTGACGCCTGAGATCTGCACGCTTCTCTCCAGACCTGCTTTGTGCAGAGGAATGCTAAACTGCATAAAAGCCATGATAGTGGGCCTTTTAGCTTCAGTCATCAGGAAACATCAGTAGAAAAACTGCTACGGCTGCGAGGTGGATCATCCCAGTCAAAGACAGCACCCTTGCCTGTTTCCTCCAGGCAGGACCTGGAGCAGGACCTGTTTGAACAGAACCCCCCACTTATGTTAAATGTGCTTTTAGAAAAAGTCAACTGTTGTTGAGTGAGGGGAGGCGTGACAGGACAGGTGTAGCTCTTTCACCCATGGATGATGGCTCAGTTAAAAGGGAAGAACTCACACATTGCCAGTGCAAAATATTAAGCCGATGAAAAAACGCTATACCGAGCAATTACTTGTCTTCCGTCTCCCCGATCTTCCGTACCTGTCCCAGTTACCTGTTATTGTACCTTCCTTCCACAGCCTAGATCCCGACGCTGACTTACTTGTTCCGTCCAGTCCGGCTCCCTGTGTCCTGCTCTCCGTGTGTTCCACCGTCCTGTGCTTATCTGTCGGATTGACTCCCTGGCTGCTGACCTCCCTGCCTGTTCATCGACCACGATTCCTGCTCCACGCTTTTGGTTTTGTTCGCCTCGGCTTGCCTCCAAGAGAAGCTCTCTGGCTGCTCGTCTCCGACTCCCCTGCCAGGAACGGCAGTGCTTCCCGTAGCGGAGTGCACGGGAAGCTTCATCTCTGTATTATCGCTTGCCCTCCTCGCATTACTGGGTCCGCACTTCTCTCCTCCTGTCACGTTACAATGAATCTGTTTCACAGATTGTGTCCAATATCAACGCTTCATTAAAAAAATTAGGTACGGATGTTTTATTCTCATACAGCGAGATTACGCGATGGGTTAATATAACCGGACACCAGAAATACAGGGTCAAATTTAAAAATACTCTGGCCTACATGCTGGGCTTTGAGCCGGGTCGCTAGTATAACGTAGGAGGTACCGGGTTGACCTCACCCTACCCATTGACATTCACATGGGATTCTATAATATGTACGTCTACTATAACATTGTGGAACCGCAGCACGTGGGGGAATTTGTAGTACCACTCCTCAGAACCGTTAAAATAGAAGGTAGGTTCGGCGATGTAGTCACTTTGCCGTTCCACAAGCTGCACTACGTACCGGTGAACAAGCAGAGCTTGCAGAATTTGCATATTGAGATAAAGAACGATTAGAATACTCTGATTAATTTCTCCTACGGAAAAATGATCGCTAAGCTACACTTTCGCCCCATTTAAAAAAAAACGAGAGAGAAAGCGGAGGGGAGCATGGCGTACCACAATTTGCAGAGATTTATTCAGTATTACACCAGTCAGGCGGGACATGGGCTCCCCGGTTTTGCGCGTTTTACCCTTTCTTAAGCGTGGGGTTGATATAGCTAAACCTCATTTGAAATCGGCAGTCAAAGGAATAGCTTTGGATCTCTCCGGCTCTGTAGTCAGTGGCCGTTTTACAAACACCGCTGACCCCAAGCAGGAAGGCTCAGGCAAGGGCGGGCAATTTCTATCTGGACCTCAACTCTACATTACTATATCTAAGGCTCAGGATTGTTAGGGCGGATGGCGCCCCCATGGTTGACGCCCCCATGGTTGACGCCGACCCCTGCGGTATTATACAATACCCACTAAACTGTATATTCTCTCAGCTGGATGTGAGTCTGAACGATGTCCTGATCGGTTCTTTGTCGGCCACAGACCCCTAAAGGTCATTCATAGAGACCCTGCTCAATTTTTCTACAGATATGCTAGAGAGTCAGTTTTCGGCAGGGCTCTGGTACAAAGACGTAGGAGCCGACTTGGATAGCGTGGACATCACCCCCCAGGGCCCTGACGTGGGGTTGCAGAAGCGGGCCACCTTCTGTAGAAAAATTTTCCCTATACACGCTGATATTTTTTTCAGCGAACGAATGCTGTTAAACAACGTGGATATACGAGTTTGTAAAGGCTAAAAGCGACTTAAGTCTCATGTGTAGAAACGATGCCGGTTATGAGCTGAAAATACTGGGGGCCAGCCTGTTTGTGAAAAAAGTAGACGTCTCCCCGGAGTCACTCGGCCGCTCTCATGAAAGCAAATGCCCTGTACTCCATAAGCAGGGTAGTCATTAAAAATTATACGCTACCAGCGCAATCGTGGGTCTGCCCGCAGGACAATCTTTTCCTGGGCAACTACATCGTTTTGGGGATCGTGGACCATGTCGCGTTCGTGGGGACGCGAAACAGAAATCCGTTTAGGTTTCAGCATTGTGACCTGGAATTTCTGAGCCTCTCTGTGAACGGTCGACACATGCCCAGCAAACCCTTCCAGCCCGATTTTAATGCGAGACAGTCGGTCAGAGAGTTTTACAACCTTTTCCTGGCTACAAACAGGCATTTGAGGGATTCAGTGCTATGCAGTAACCCTGAGGATTTTAAAAACAGATACTCACTATTTGTTCTCAATCTCTCCCGAGATGACGAGCTGGATGGCGGTGCCCTGTCACCCGTCGTCAGCGGCACGTGCCATCTGGATTTGAGGTTCAGAGTACCGCTACCTCGAATCATGAGTCTCATCGTCTACGTTCGACAGACAGGTTCTGGTGGACTTTTAATCATGAACACTCACCAGGTGGAATGCCTTTTACGACCCCTGCTGGGGGATGCTTTTGGAGGTGTGTGGCCTAGCGATTTATTACCGAGCCTCGTAGAGACAAGGCCCACTTTTCTGGTCGCAAACATGCACGGCCGCAATAGAGAGGGTGAACACTGGATCAGGATAATTTTGGAGCCCGAAGCGGGGAAAGCCTCCTCCTTTGATTCCTACGGTTATCCCCCCGATTCCCCTTACTACCATAAAAGTTTTATGTGCTTCTTAGGGAGGCACGCTACCGAAATAAGTTATAATAGGCGTCAAGTTCAAGACAACCCCAAAATGCGTGGGTAAAAGTTTTTATAAACACTTCTGATAAATGTACAAAACTTTTTCGTACAAGTTTGGAAAATAAAACACAAGTTACATTTTAAAACATCTTACTTTTGCAAAACTTTCATTTTAAAACAACTGTAAATCATACTTTGAAAAAAAAAACTTTCATGTTACATTAACAAATCCATTCAATGAAATATTTTTAGACATACAACACCCTTTTGCGATGCTGCCAGTTTTACATTTCAGTACCCAAAAGGCAGAGTTTCACCGCTAGTCAACAATCTGCGTTTGTCGTAGACGACCCTGACCTTTTTATCGAGAGGCCTATTAAACAGGCGAAAACTTTTCATATCGCGTTCGATTTTGTTGTAGTGCGTCATTATAGGGGGATTATTCCTACATCCGCCGATGTAGTTTTCAATCAACCCGATCATACTGTCAAAGTTTACCTTTTGATAGGTTCATAATTTAGAGTTATACCCTTACATTTTAACTGTTTTCCCGTTGTTGAGTCAATAACAGTAACTTTTTGGTCCCAGCGCACCCCACAAAGCGATGTATTCGTCTGGGGCTAATTCGGACGTGCGCTCCCCCAGGTAATTGCCTAAGGTCGGCTCGTATTCACCTGGCCTGCTTATGTACACGATGTTGTCTGTGTCATGATACAGGACCCTCTGCCCCAGTTTTTCCAGTTCTTTGTACAGCATCAACCGCCCCCACACAGTGGTTTGACAGGCTATGAATATGTTAGTCTTTCCTGGTGGCACTTTGTAGGAAGACTTGTAACGCCAGCGGATGAGGGCGACCTCGTCGTTGACAAACACGAAACTAGAAATGCCGTACAGCTCTGAGCAGAAACACCCCTGGGTCAGACACTATAGATGTTTGGAGCATGTTGCTCCTCTGCGTGATTTTACCCCACAGAGAGCTAAGCAGAAGCTTGGCGACCTGCCTCTTGTCCCCGTTAGACGCGATCTCATCAGGCTCCAATTCAATCCCCTCATGTTCAAGGTAGTTTTTAATGTAGTCCTTGCAACCCGCATCATTGGTTGCATCGTCAGGGTAGCCTGAAGCCTGTTGCTTCACTTTGAGGCTTTAATGTAGCCTCTAAACAGGTCAGCGCTGGTCTGCGGGAAATCCCACACTTCATACACCTTTACGACCATATAGCCCCTGTCTAAAGCCAGATTGACCTCCACAGAGACCCAGACCCCCATCAACGCCCGCTCTGCATCAGAATGGATGCACGCCCTCTCCTGCCTGTTCTCGATCGTGCACGTCCTGCACAGTGTAAACACGAGTTTCCCATTTGACAGTCTGCTGGGTAGGACGGGAAAAAACCAGCTCGCGTGGGGGGTTCACCGTGGCTCAGGCCAAAGTATTCATTCAGAGGTTTAAAATCGGGTGCCCCATGGGGAATTCAAATTTAGCCAGAGTGAACGGGTACAGCGACGTGAAATCCACTTCCCGGATGCGCTCTTCCAACCGTGACGTCGTAACGCAGGTGAATCGCGGACGTCCGACCGCCAAACAGCGCCTCTCGCGGCCTTAGGGGTTTGGGGGACTGAAAGTCTGCCAGGAAATGCTCAGAATCTCCATAATTCTTACAGTAAGCGATCATCTATTTGTGAAAATTAAAGGTCTGGTGCTTTACACCTTCGTACCATTGATAAAACTTGTCGCCTTCTTTGCCGGGCATTTGATCAGGCCCAAACTGATTGGGAGGGGGGTATGGGCCTACGTATCTACAGTAAAGTTTCCATGTCTGTGAAATGATACGGAAAATAGCCTTTATGCAGCTGAGTCGTGCAATCCATTGCGTCGGCGATTTTTCTCAGGGGCATGCTTAGAAAGGAGTGACTGTCGATGTACCTTTGCTCAAACAGGCTGTCCGAGAATGAGAATGATTTTATTCCCCTGTGACACTACACGCAGTTCTACCCCTTCCTTCACCATTGTGTTCAGTATGATGTAATTGTCGAATGCCTTTCCGTAGTGACTAATGAAGCAGACGCCCATATAGTACAGGGTCCTGAAATGTCTGAGGAACTGCAACGCGCAGTCAGGGCCCTCGGCGGTCATTGTCTCATTCTGATTGGAGAGGGCGCGCACGTAAACGGGGATATGAGTACCCGACTTTTGGGATGTTTCAAAATCAAAGAACACATATTTGGGGACCCTTTTGGCAATCCGTTTCCCTTTGTTACGCTTCTCCAGTGGATTTAAATAGCAGAGATGCGGCTGGATATGTCGGATTCGGCCTTCTGGAGCTTAGCGTTGAATATATTACATTTTACTGATCTACACGAGTGCGGTTTTGGATTCTCTGGACTTTGGTAGTCGTTGAGCCTGCAAGCTTTGCATTTTCTGAACTTGTCACAGGGGCTAGCAATCTCCCCCCTAACGAGGCAGACCCTTGGTAAACGGTGATGCTCAAAGCACACGTCATTTAAGCATTTGAAATTACAACGCTCATGGACGGGGTGGTTTCACCTCTACAATTAGTCTGACAGACGCTGCAGAATTTTTTGCAGCGGTGAGTGTGAGGCGAGTTATACCCTTTGAAACAACTTGCCCCCAGGAACCCTGTGATGCTTTTAATACCGTAAAAATGTTGATTGTGTAAAAAGAAATACACCACCCATCTAGTGCCGGTAGATGTGGGTGTCTGGTACATTTGGTACATTTTGATAATGTCATTCAAAGCGACGGCTTGGTCGGGGGTGAATCCCACTTTCTCCTGTAACTGCAGGCTGAGCTTTTCAGCCTCGGCGTCAGTGAAGTTTACGTGAAGCAGATGCGCCAAGTTTATGGCGAAACACGCTCTGCTGTTGTTCTGAATGATAAACAGGTGTTTGGCTTTTTTCCGTAGCTAGCAGGTTCTGTAGTTTACGTTTGTTCCCACTGCCGCGTGGGACATTTATTGTCTACGATTACTTCTAGGTTGGAATCGTTTAAAATTTCTTGATTAGACTGAACCAGGCGATCCAGCACTTGCTCGTCGTTTAAAAAGTCAGTGCTCAGGGTGACCTGTATATAAGCTCCCCATGCGGCGTAAAGTATCGCCTCATTCACAATATTTTGAAACCCCCCGAATAAATTTTTGTAGTATTCGCGGAAATTGGCTTTGTTTCTAGGTTGCGGAATATTTAGAATCCGTCTAATCTGTACATTATTGAATCTGCGGCGATGCACGACCCCTTCAGGCTGGGGATCCACGTCACCAACACCGGCACCTTCCTGTTCAACATTTGCATTTTCAAATTGTCCCAGCCCCAAGTCATTTTCAATCTCCTCAGCATCGAGAAGAAATTCTGCGTCTGACAAGGCTTCCCACAATTCAGAATCCGCCGGGGACCATGCAGCCTTGTCGCCGGGCACCCCCGATCCCGCTTCTGCTTCAGAGCCACTTTCATTTAACATGCTTATTAATGTCTCAAAGGATGGTAGGAAACAGGGCTCTTGGGCCCTTGCTTCACCAGATGCTTCGGGCAAAGTAAACCGCATCATTTTCATTATTAGGTCCGACAGCGTTGTTGATTTAATCTAATATTGCTTCGGGTATAGGAGGGGGAGATGCATGCAGGCCACAGATGACACTTGTGCTTCTTTACCAAAAGAGGAAAACCTGTACGCTTGGTTGCGATTCTTAGGATTCTTTAAGGAGGAATATTCAGCCTGTCAAGCTTTTTTAGCTTTAGCTTTTTTAGTTTTTAGTATGTCTTTTAACTCCTTTTTTGTACTTGTGCGCAGATCATACGCTCCACCCGGGGAACCTAAATTTGAAACAACATTTACTGTGAGACAAAATGTGTGGCCCATATTATTACAGATGACCCGGATGACCTACCGGGATGTACATAGTGGGTGCATGAGAAAAACTTGAAACAAGTTTGAAAACAACCCTACCACTGCTTGCAGGGGGGTGTCAACTTTCACAGG
>JAODKF010000077.1:0-12174 GCA_026779585.1 Mormyrus proboscirostris | reverse complement strand
GAGATAACTAAGTCGAAATTTCGACTTAAATTTTGTATTATTTTTTTCCCCGGTGGCGGAAACGGGCTTCCATAGTTAAATGATTACAGACAATGCTATTAAATTAATATAATTTTAAAGGAACATAATTATTTGGACTGATTCATTGTTTTTTTAGTGATCAATTCAGAGAAAATGAATTACTGCAACAAACTGGAATTACACTGTAAAAAATGAATCATGAGGATTGTAATTTTCAATAAAAAAATTGATGTAATCATTAAAAATAATGTGCATATTTAATTAAAGAAATATATTTTCTGTGTTTCTTATAATATATTGAGAACATTTGACTAATAAAATTAAGAAATAAATTTTACGTATTTTTTTTAAGGAAATGAGTGCAATTTTTAGGCTTAATTTGAGGAACCGTTTAGGCTAAAATTTTGAGGAAGAAAGGCTTCATATTTATTTTAAGAGAATTGCTCCAATTATCTGGGTTTGATTGAGTCACCTTCATTTGAATCAACAACGGCTGTGATCAGACGGCGTTTTGAAGAAGCAGACGATCAGTGTAAAATATTAAGAGGTAAGTTAAGCCCCTTACTATTTTTTACATTTTATTTCGATTTCTTATATTAGCTCCAATGCAAATTAATTTTAAATTAGTCTTTAACGATATTTAAAAATGTTTAGACTTGTTTAGCAGTATTGGGTTTCTAGGCTTAAACCATTCCAATTTCATGATTTTGGTGATAAAAAATATGTAATAAAAATATTCCACAAACCTTACATTTAATGTAAACCCTTATAACTACTTTTCCTTTTGAATAATAATTTTAACAGCAACGTCTGAGATGACAATGAAGCTTGTGGTGCAAGTAACTACTTAAACTAAATTATGTCAGTGTCTATGCTTAAAAATTTTGAATATTATATTATACAACTGATTTTATTTGATGCAGTTTTGTCAAGTGAATGATTTTTTACAAATCTGATTTAATTTTTTTATTATATTTTTTTTTACAGATCTTCGTGAGAGTCGTTGATGCACCATCTTTAAAAGCATTTGAGTTTTCAACGGAAGTGGTATTTACTTGGGTGAAAAGGAGGGAGACCTCATCCAGGAGTGCAATGTAAGTGTCTAAAACTATTTCAGATATTTATTTTTTGCAGAAAACTGCATTTAGCATTTGTTTTCCTTTACAAAAACAGAACTACATCTTAAACATAAGTACGTTCCTCATATAAAAAAAAAATATTGCACTAGTGTCAGCAATATAAATGAAATAAATTAAACATTGTCAACATTTCTGAAAACATCCTGTCCGCCATTAGCCATGGTATACTTGAGTTGTAGTGTCAGTCCTCACAGTTCACTGAAACAATTTTTGGGGAGTTTGTTTTACAATGTTACAAAGATATGAACCTAGAAATGGTTTACTGTACTTCCTTGATGTAGCTGCATTTTAAGTTCTTATGAGGAAAAACTTGTTTGAACATCTTACACAAATTAACTGCATAAATAACAGATCTTCATAATAAAATGTTTGTTTTACAGTGTGACAAAGAGGACGTGCAGCAAAGTCTACTGCAGCATGTAATGAAAATTGCTGTCTGCAAGAAGGATGACCAGGAGGACTTTAGCATTGTCTTGGAGGGTGTGCAAGTCATGACTGGCTTGGGAAATCTGACTTGAGCCCCAATTCTTCTTGGATTCACATATGCACTAAACCTCACCTATCCCAAACAACTGAGGAACACATTTGAGGCCTTTCAGAAGCTCTTCTTGGAACTGGATGTTTGCAGGTTTTACCCCAAATTACAATCTCTCAAAAACAAATTTGTGTGTTAGATTGTGAGAGACACATTCCATTGTTACCGAGTTTTGGTGAAAATGCCCAGGTTGAGGTTTGAGATTGTTCTGCAGCTTGTTCTACAACAGGTTATCTGGTTTGATGCTAAACACTAGATTTCAATGACATAAATCGTCAGTTACAAACTGTTATACAAATTGTTTTTGTTTTTTTTCTTAAAACTGCTGTAAATGTCATATATACTTTTACAAAGTGGTTAATATTTTGATACCTGTGTAACATGGAATAAAAGCATGTTTAACACCAAAATGCATTATGTATTCATTTCATTATAAAATGTTTTTATATTAAGTAATTTTCCTTAATACATATGAGTACATTTTGTTTTATCTGCTTAAACTAAAAACGATTATTCCACTAATAATGTTAAAATCATCGTGTGTCTGGCTAAATAATTTAGGATTTTTTACATGATTTATTCAAGTAAATTATTCTAATAAAATCAAGCCTTAAAAGCTGCTTAAAAATAATATGCGCAATATTGTTACCATATTTTTTTTAAGTAGATAGCACGTAAGATTCACAGTGTATATCACCCCAACTTAAAAATCTAAGTACACTCTAAAGAACTGAGTTACTACTCCAACAATTAATTTTTGAGTTAAGTCAAATTAGTGGAAATGAGTGAATCCAACTTTTAGGCAAAATTAAATTATATTAACTTACTTCTATTATTAAGAAGTGCTGTTTAGAGTGTAAGAGCACTGTATCTCCAACAGATACTTCTGAGTGTCAGGCACGTCTTCTGTGGTCTGTGTTTTGATTTAATTTTCAGCGTCTTTGTCACGTACACGTTTCTGTACATATTTGTGTACATATTTCTTTCTCATCTGATAACTTACCCCTCACCTTTCGGCTGAAAAGGAATTCTGCTGGTCCTTTTCCAGTTGTTACATGCTCAATCATTATGTTGCAAGTTTTGTAAATATTGTGCAGTACACCACATTATTTTCGCAGTTTGCACGCCACTATAGCCACTATAGCGAGGAGTAAACGGGGCGACGTGCACTGTGGGCAGTGTGAGTGTGTAATAAACGCCATCTAGTACTTAAACCCAGAACTATCTCTGCTGTTTAATTGTTGCGAGAATGGTTCGGCTGCCCACTAGTTCAATACTTTATTGCAGGGGTATTCAACTAAAATTTAAAGAGGTCCAGTTAGAGAAAACGTCTTGAAGCAAAGGTCCGGAAGATTATAATGTCTATTTAGTTTGATGTATATTTAAGTAGCCAGTTGTATCAACATTGCATGTAATCAGTACCTGACTGTCAAATCAAGTTAATTCAGTACAATTCCTTTCGAGATGTCTGCATACATATGTAGCAGTTCTTACTTTGTACATAATCTGCTTTTGTCTTTAACCGTGTAAGTACATTTTCGACGTAGGTTGTTTTAGGTTTAATAATATTACTTTATACAGTTGTTAAAAAGCGGAAACTTCAACGAACATGAAATCACAGATAAACTATGTCTATTTATCCAACATATCATATAATACTGTGTTTGAAAACTTTTCTGTTGTATGATTTCAGGACAGACCAGCCACTCTGCAAGGAACATTACGGCTTTTTGGTCGCTTCGCTGCTGCTATTAACACTAATGGAACATTATCGCAGACAAAGGGCTGCATGCGCCGAGCCATGCGTGTTTCGATAGACAGGCAGTAGAAGCAGAGTAGAAGGTCGCACATGAACATGCTTTATTTCTGTCTGATTGTTGCGTTTCAAAATCATGCTGCAGAGGAAACCTCTGCTTTTCTCAGACATGTCTTGGACATTGTAGCTACATACAGATATACATATACGAAATATACAACACACAGGGCTACAAGTGGTCGAGAGAGGAATCAGACAGCTGAAAAGGCGATTAAATGTCCTTCATGGAGAAATTAGACTTTCCTCTCTTCGTACAAGTTATTAAAGCATGTGGTATACTGCACAATATTTGCAAAACTTGCAATCTCCCACTGCCAGTTGATGGTGACAGTGATGATGATGATAGCAATGACTCTGACAATATCAGTGACACCACGAATGACATGCAGGTTGCTTCAGAGAGAGCATCAATAAGGGACTCTGCTTTGCCAGTGCTCATTTTGGGCATGTAAAGCAGGGTATGAATAACGCACCATATGAAACATTATTTACAAATTGCTTTTATTTAGAGCAACATTCTTTAATGTAGCGAGTTTCAGAGCATAATATTAAATTTGCACTTCTAACAAGCTTATTTCGAATTTAAGTTTTTTTCTTTGTAGGAACTCTGTGTCATCCTTAAAGTCACGTCCACCATGCACAAACCCACAGCCAGGAAGAGTTTCAAATAGGGAGCTTCTTCTGCCATTTGTGGGAATGACCTGCCAGCAGCAACATTGGCTGTAGTGCTGTGATATAAAGAATGAATAAATAATTCATTCAAAAGGAATAAAAGTGTCAAATCAGTTTAATTTACACATCGAATAAGGGTAGCCATTGTTCATTTATATCACGAGTCACGCCATCACATTTACTGCGTACCTTCTTTGAAAGACTTTCAGTTTTAGCATTGCAGGATCATGTGTACATGCAATGCCGCACATGGATTCATTTGACGCCCCCAATATCTCCTCTACTATCTCTGCCGTTATAGAGAGAGGTGTACATGGAGGACCCCCGGCTGTGTGTTAACAAGAGAAATGGGAAAATATATAATAAAATAATAATAATCACCTATTATAGCGAAGATCATGTGAGCAATATAAGTAATGACGCAAACCTGTAGTTTGCATGCTTGCTTTGTAAGCTGCAATTTCCTTTCACGAGGTAGATAAAACATTATGTCACCTTTTTTCATATTCGCCACCTTGTTTGAGGTGACGCAGTATTTATTGAGCTTGCAATAGCCTCCCAAGCTTTTCTTTGTTCTTGCTTGTAACAGCTGGGCCAAACCTTCCTCACACTACCTCCTTCCATTTAAGCACCAACTGTGCCAAGAGAACTGTTTTGTTTGTCATCCAGTTTGGTTTTCTTTTAGAATCCGTTGTTTTGCTATTACTTTTGTATTTGACCCATAATATATACAGCATCTATTATATATATGTGAATCTATTAGTGAAAATTGATTGCTGATGTGCTAGGTAGAATTTTGTACAACAAATTAAAGGTGTGATTACAGATAGGTGTGTTTTATAAAGCCCTATATAAATGGCTTGATGTCACTAATATATTCACCATGCAGCTCATCTATTGGTTGAACTCAGTAGTTGGGGCAGGATTTTATTTGTAGTCCTCATTTCACAGACACTTAAGTGTTGGCTATCACAGCACTCAGGAATTGGACTAAGACATTGCTGAAAATTACTTCTAGCATCTTTATACAATGCTCTTAGGTCCTACTTTTTGCTAAGAATTTTTTAACTCTTAAGTCAAAATGTACGACAATTTTCAAGACCATTCTTAAAAAGTTTTATGCATAACGGCCCAGGTTCAAGTTATGGTCAGGATATTGTTGACATGACAAGACAAAGACGTGCCAGTTTTCAAAAGTGCAAATTTGGCATAAGGTAGACATATTTGAGCAAATATTCAATTGAGGTGTGCAAATAAGGATGGTTTGAAAGTACAGATTATAGTATTTCTGTGTTGTGGGTTTAACATTCCTTTGGTGGCAGTGAGTTGAGAGCTCTGACTGCTTGAGGAAAGAAGCTTTTGCAGTGTCTGGCAGTTACAGTTCTGATGCTGCAGAACCACCTATCAGATGGAAATACCGGCGTGGGAGACGAACTGGGAAAGCTGGGTTGCTGCTGGAAGAGGTGTTTGTTTGGTAACAGGTTAGCCCATCCTGTGGTTTGTGTGGATCCCAGTGCAGTGATGAGGACACTACTGCAGAATAACAAGTCAGATGCTTTAAAAGACTGTAAAGTACAACACAAGTAGTGTGATCTGGTGTGAAATAATGAAGTGTCCAGTCCTTTGGAGTATAATAAAATATACAGTACTGCCAAAAGATTGGACATGCCAAGCTGCATATAAATGAAGAGCAATACAGTGTTGCATCACATGACCAGGACACCTGACCTAAACCCAATAGAGATGGTTTTGGAGGAGTTTGTCCAGAAAATGAATGAAAATTGACCAATGAGTGCTCAGCATATATGTGGGAAACCTGGGAGGCCACCACATAAAACTGGCGTAGGACAGACAGTAGGATCAGCCAGTCCCTGGAGCATAAGAACATAAGAAATTTACAAACTAGAGGAGGCTCAAATTCCTCAAATTCAGTTTAAAATGTTCTCCCGCTAATTTCCACCTATGGCCATGAGCTCTAGTATTTAAACTAATATTAAAGTAGCCATTTGGCTGAACAGAATCCAAACCTGTTTACAATCTTATATACCTGGATCCTTTGCGCGAGGCTGAACAGATTCAGCTCAGCTAACCTCTCCTCATAAGACATTCCTCTAAGACCAGGAATATTCTTGTAGCCCTACATTGCACCCTTTCCAAGGCAGCAATGTCCTTTTTAAGGTATGGTGACCAAACCTGCACACAATATTGTAGTAGGCGTCTTACCAAGGAATTATATAATCGTAGCATCACCTCCCTTGACTTAAACTCCACACACCTGAAGATATACCCCAACATCCTATTGGCCTTTTTTATTGCTTCCCCACACTGGCGAGAATGGGACATGGAAGCATCAACATACACAACAAGGTCTTTCTCATAATCAGCTACCTTTATTTCAGTAGGACTCATAAAATACCTGTACTTTATATTTCTGCTCCCTACATGGAGCATCTTACATTTATCTAAATTAAATTTGCTGGGGTTAAGGGCCCCAGCAATAAACCT
This sequence comes from Mormyrus proboscirostris, assembly GCA_026779585.1. Taxonomy (NCBI): domain Eukaryota; kingdom Metazoa; phylum Chordata; class Actinopteri; order Osteoglossiformes; family Mormyridae; genus Mormyrus; species Mormyrus proboscirostris. The sequence continues at coordinate 5,486 of JAODKF010000077.1, read as the reverse complement.
CAGATTATCATCAGCTCACAGGGCACCTGCTCAAAACGAATTGAATGGTGACATTTGCACAATCTGTTTCCTATCACTGATTTGCAGGTCATGTCAATAATATCATCGTCATTGTGTGGGACAGTAAACCTAGCTGGAGTGCGTACCCTGAATCGGTAGTTTGTGAGCTAGACAGGCTACCACTCAGAAGTATGAGATGGGGATGGCGGCGTGGCTGGGCTGACCTCAGGTCTCTCCACTAGAAGCCTGTGGTAGGTGGAGTGGGGGAGTTTATTTTATTGTGCTGAGGCTGGGCTCAAACCAGCAACCTTCTGATCACAGACACAGAGGTATAACCCACTTAGCCACACACCTCCCCTAATGCCTTAGGATAAATAGATTGCTTACCAGACATATTGCTGCATTTCTTTTCTTGGTTGTGCGTATTGGTTAAGAATAGTATTATATCTCTCAGTCTGCTGGCCACTAAAGTGAATTTGTTTAGGTTTGACTCTTGGTTAATGGTCTTGAGGGTGGGAAATGTACTGATGCTTGAATGCCATATTAACACAAATGGAGGCATCAGGTACTCAGTTGCACCTGATTATGAGTATTATATTACGCATGTAATGAACACGGCTATAGTATAGCACTAGTATACTAGCCAATAGTATGCTGTTAGCATTTGTCGCTATGTCGCTTGCTATGCTGCTACATGGGGCGTCAAACCATGGGTAAAGATGGACCTGCATAACCAGGGGCCTGCAAAAAGCATAGGAAAATAATCGATTTTGGTTTCTTATTTTAATTCTTTGTAATTATAAAAATAAATAATACCTTACATGATAAGTTTTGCTTGTCTGCCTGTTGTTTCCTTCATTTGCTGATCACCCTGCTTCCTGCCGTTCGGCGTCAACTGTGTCAAAGGTGCTGATGTGCACTGGACACCTTGGAGCTGCAGCTGGTGGTTCATCCCAGTCGATACACAGGTTATGGAGAACAGCACAGTCTGCAGTGATGGTGCTGGCCTGAATTGCACTGGCACGCAGAAAAAGTGGCAATCATAGTGACATTCTTAAGCATCATGTATCTTTAATATAAATTAATAACAAACATTTCATGATTATACCATTATAATGTTTTTTAGTATCGTATAATAATTGCAATTTATTGATTTTTAAATGAATAATTTTAAATATATAAATAATTTAAATAATCGATTTTTAAATTTGATCCACCTTTCATTTCCCACAGGATAAAAAATGATATAACGTTATTCTGATAATCCGCACTTTCAAGCTCACCTAGTTTCACCACTTTTCTGAAAAAAAAAAAAAGAAAATGTCCTCATTTCTTTATTGTGATGCATTGTAACTTACAATGCTATATTTGGAGAGTCATAGTCAGGGCAGGTGAATGCTAAATTTGAATTTGAATTTGAACATATAGTGCTTCTTTAGTTATGATACTGAAGTATTTTTAAAACCAGGTAAATCTGACTTTTACTTGAGTCGTAGTATAGTATGGATGAGTTTTATTTTGGTCAGGTATCTGTGTCTACTCAGAGTATGCAAATATAGTACTTTTCCCACGACTGACAATTTGTTTTACGTGTGCCTAATGACCATTAGATTACAACTTTAGAGTCCTTTTTGGGGTAGATAGGCCAATACTCAATGCCCAGTCAGTGGCAAGTAACATTTAATAAGTACCTACTTTTTCTGTTTTCACCTAATGTTGTAGTTGTTTCTGAATTGTCATTGTGTTTTGTGAAATGCCGTTATGTTTTGACTCTCAGGGCCACCATACTTTAGCCTTTAACATGTTCATTTTCATCATCAGAGGCCTGTTATGACTGAGGCCATTCCAGTGTATGAAGGCACATTGATACAAATGTTAAAATGCCTGTCCTGCACAGCATATGGGCAGAGTAATCATGCCCAAACATGTACCATAAACAGAATAAAAATAATTGCCGGTGTTTTTACAGACTGATAGGTTCTGTTGAGGCTGGGCAATCTTCCGATCTCAAGCACAAGGAAGCCTGCTGAGTCCCTATGTTAACTTAACGCCCACCTATGTTAAGTTCAGTTTTGGGGAAGTTACTTTCAAAATGTTATATATTACAGACAAAGGTGGAAAGGTCAGGTCCAGAAAGTACAAATCCAGACCAAGGTTTTGTTTCAACCAACCTCACTTAAAAGAAGTTACTTTGAAAGAACTCAGTTGAATCAGGGACAGTGGTTCCACAAAACTAGAATGAGTATTCTGAAATGAAACTTTCTAAGTGATTCAGTTTGTGAGATTCTCAGAAGTTAATCTCACTCATTTTCTCATGTCTAATTAAACCATCTGAATCACTTTCATTCACTTTAAATTAAGTATCTAATCTGACAGCAGGTGTGGTTCCGCCAAATATTTACCTTACAGGATGTGCTCTGTCTGTAATAAAAATTGAACAGCTGTGGTTGTACATGAAATGTCCATCTAGGAGTGGTATATTTGCTGCTGTCAGGCCATTTTTGATTACCAGACATTACCTCATATATATAGAAAGGTGTTGGGAGAGCTGTAACGCCCCTTTCCTGTGCAGCTCCTGGAACCGCCCACTGGAACCCCGGTAGACCAATGGTGCTGGGTTAATATTTGCATATCATTACATGTACTGCCTTCGATTAATACTTTTTTTTTAACACTGTGATGGTGTTGAATAGGGCAAGAGTACAAAATCCCCAGAGGAGCGGGTAGCATACAGTAAGAGGAAATTGACTCTCTGTTTCTTCTGCAATGGAATCGTCGTGGGTGTCTTGTGAAGTTATACGTTATATATATGTAGCATTTCAATAACCCTGTTTTTTTTGTCGTCTTTTCTGTTGAGTTTCTGCTCTCATGCTGCTTGTGTTTGTTCTGTCTGCTCTCACCCAGCCTGTTCCTACCTGTCTGCTCTGATCCTGCCTATTCCTGTCCTGGCCTGCTTTTATCTGGTGTTCCTGTCTCGTGCCTCCCTGTTGGATGGACTCTATGGGAGGTATTTTCTGCAGAAAATAAAATGAAAATGAAAATTTAAAAAAGAAAATACAATCTCCACTTTGCCATTTAGTTTCCAAAGTCTGTGTGCAAAAATCCTACAAAAATTAAAATTAAAATGAAAAAGCACCATTTGCATTTTCATTTTCCATTCATGAATGAGTCAGATGTGAAAAATTGAAAAATAAAATTTGTCTTTTCATTTTCCAATTTAACTTTTCATTTTCTACTTTGCTTTTTCATTTTCAAGTTCGCTACATGCAAATGTATGTTAATCGGAGTGGGGCGGAGCTACGGAACACTGCTGCGCTTTCTCAGTACGTTTGCCGATTCTGTTGTCTTTGCTTTAACATTTAAATTTAACATTTATATTTACATTTAACTTTTACATCTAACATTTAGGTATGTTAGCATTTAACATTTATATTTACATTTAACTTTTAGATATAAGTTAATGCAACTACCTGCATATGTTATGGAATTTTGCATTTTCAAAGAAGTTTGAATGGTCAAATTTAAAACACAGACATTTTGAAAATGAATTCCTGTTCTACGGAGTGAAAATGTTAATTCTCCAGCTATTGACACATTCAGCTTGCTTCAGAGATATCATGGACAAACTGAAATGTAATCATGTTCCACCAAGTGTTGTGCTGTGATGCTTGCTGCAGACAGGTGGGCAGCCATCCTGTGTCTGATGTTTCAAAGGGCTTAGGTAGCGAAGGTGGAGCTTCGGCGGGTGTTAGGTCCATGACATCCCAGACGTCATCATTTTTTAAGCACAAGTTATGAAGAAATGCACAACAGGCTATCACATCTGGTGCAAAGGCTGGACTGACCTCCTGTGCCTTGAATAGTGTGGACCTCTATCTGGCTTTCATCATTTCAAAGGCTCCTTCAATGACAGAACGAGCCTTTGCATGGTGGTGGTTGAAGCACTCCTGGACTCTCCCATGCAGTGGTTCTTTGTAGGGTGTGATGATAGTTATTGGTTTTTCCAGACAAGGGTACCCTCCATCCCCAAGAATAACATATACAGGGGGTGGTTACAATGCATGCTTGTACACTGGGCTGTTCTTTAACACCATTGAATCATGCTCACACCCTGGATATCCAACAAAGATATCTAGAAAGCAGCTTGATGAATCACAGATAGGTAGCATCTGTACAGAAAAAACGGTTTGTAATTCATATAATCAACTCTGTACTGATTCTCAGGTGACTTTATGCGTATGTGGCGGCCATCTATTGCACCAACAACATTAATGAAGGCTGCATGACTTGCAAGCATCAGAAAACCTTGACAGATTTCTGGAACTTCAGCTACACTGAAAAAAGAGAATTGTTGGACTAACTTAAAAAAATTGCTTCAATTGATAACACACAAATGAATTAAGTTTTTCCAAAACAAATTAACAAGTTTAATTAACCCATTTGCTTTAAATTTGGTGTACTGAATAATCTGATTACATTCATATCAATAGTTTTTATTAATGCAGCTGAAATTTTAAAGTCAACTTAAAGTCTGCGGTTTTTACAACACAGTTATATGCTTTATAGAAAAGTAAAATACTGCACCATAACAACCTATAGTATGATTTCAATAAGTCTTTTTTGTATACTTGCTACGTTTACTACATTAAATATACTTAAAATACCAATGAAATGCATTTTTCTTTTAAAGAAAAATACCTGTTTTTACAGCAGGTGAATTTTATACAACTAAACAGTATAACTGAATTTTGGATGGGATTTTTCTTTCCCATCATTACAATTTGAGCAGCAAAACAACTCTCCCATTTTCCTGGCAGCCAATGGTTTCAGTTCCAGACGATAGTTGATTTATTTTCAATTTCTAAACCCAAATGAATGCAAAATGATTAATGAAGAAAATAACTGACAAAATCCAAGTTACGTTTTTTTCTGCAAAATATTTTCATTCATTATGCGTTATTATTGTAATTCACATGTGTTCACAACATTTTGATATTTTATGTACACAGAAAATATGCCAGTGTTAAATTAGCACTGCATGGTGTCTATAAGAGTCCACACCATTCAGTGTTACCTTTAACACTTTGCAGTGTGCTGTGAGTGTTGTTTTTACAGTGTTAATATTTATTAGAATTAGGAGAATTAGAATTTGGTGATCAGTGGTCATTGTTAACACACCACAGCCCAGCGCGTAACAACAAAATGCATCCTCTGCATTTAACCCATATGTGGCTTTCGTGACATAGCAGGGGGCAGCTAATTCAGCACCTGGGGAGCTGTGCTTGGGGAGGGTACCTTGCTCAGGGTACCTCAGTGGTGACTTGCTGGTGGGGGATTCAAACCTGCTGTCATGGATCACTCCGGGGAAGCCCCTGTGACATCACGCAGGGTTCTCCTGTCACGCCCTCAGGGTTTCCCTAGACGGAATCGAGCAGCGGCCGCAGCGCTTCCTCCACACCGGTCCCGTGAACCGGCAGGACCGGTTA
>JAODKF010000075.1:81504-104171 GCA_026779585.1 Mormyrus proboscirostris | reverse complement strand
TGTTAGTTAAGGTGAGCAGTTTAAGGGTTATTTTATCTTAAATTTATCAGGGTCAGACTGTTCCCTGGTCATTGTGAGGCAGCGATAACCCTCCACGTTGCCCGCATTGTGCCAGGTGATGAAGTGTCGGGGGGCAGATGGGTGGCTGGCGCGAGTCGTGGCGGCCCTTCTGCCCGCTCCTAATGCGTGTGAAGATGACTGCAGCCCGCGTTCGCTCAAGTGTACAATACAGGAATGTCGTTTTGAAAAACACTCAGGGAAAAAAAAAATTATAAAAAAAAAAAGGAACGGTAGAGAGCGAGCCCATTTCCATCATCACACCCCAGGATAAAAGGCATCATTTCAGGATTTTTCATTGCCCATTTAACCATCCTTGTTCCCTAGGCCTAATATGGCCTGTAAATTATCATTTGGGAATCGACGCGGGATGGGGCACGGGCCGACCCCTGGTCTTCGAGACCTGCTGCTGGTACTCACAGCCTGGCCAGCCACCATCCCCCCCCCAGGAATCTCCCCTATTAGATTTGTAAATCAAAAACCAATATATAACATGCAAGAATTAATCTGTTTTATATTCCTTGGTTACATTTTTCGAGGAGCACATTCAGAAGATTTAGAACATATTTGCGCCCGCTGCTTTCAGCCATTATATGCTTCAGTTCATACATCTATTTGTGAGGCTGTAAAACAGGCATTGACTACCCATGTAAATTGTGTTCCCCACAATAAATTATATGCATACTTGCAAAAATAAAGAACTGCTGTCGGTTCCTTTGTGTATTCAGAATACTAATAATAAGGTGGCTTGAGTCAGATATATTCTTTTTGTTTGACTAGAATTTGGGGTCAGTGTCGAGGGAGTGGGGGGGGGGGGGGGTTTGGTCAGTCTCAGGCCGCTGAAGATGTCATCGTCTTGCAGTAACGCTTGACTTGGGGCTTGTATCGCGCCAGCGTCATGCCGGTGCTGTGCTCAGTCAGGCCAGCCATAGCGCATGACACATATTGCCACGTTTTACACACCCAGTGCGCGATATAGATGCGTAGGGACGGGCATTAATCATACCTTGTGTCGTGATTAAAGTGAGCTACTGGGCCAGGCTTTGAAGTAATGTGGAGGGTTTGCTTTATATATGTGTGCATTTACATGGGAACTTTTTTCATAAATGAAGCAATAGAGAAATGTATTTATTACAGATGGAGGGAGCAGTGGATTAAAAGGGCAGAGAAACAAAAAGACACAGATAGATGGTAACGGAATAGCGATTAGGAGCGTGTGACGGAGACCCAGTGCCAGCCTCAGCGTGGAAAGCACGGCCTGCATCTTCTCTGTATTATTACTGTTATTTACATGTTTAGCCAGCACTTTTAGCCGAAGGGACTTGCAATTTTACCCATTTATACAGCTGGATATTTTGCAGGCAATTTAAGTCAAGCGTTTTACTCAAGGGCCCTCTGCAGGGGTCCCGCTGGCACTGGAGCGGTCGGCGTTCCTGTCCGCTGTACTGCCAGCGGTCGCCGAGGTACTGGGTTCCTAAACTTTCCCCCCGGTCTGCCCTGTAGTCAGTGAAGGATGGGCATGGGATATTTCGGAATGGGTAGTATCGCTGAGCCAGATCACGGGGGCCACACACCCCCTCACCCCCGCCCCCCCCTCCCCCAACACATCCTCTGCCGCTGCCCTCGCCACCGCAGAGCGGAAACCAATAAAATTGCAAATTTCCGAGTATTCCACAATATCCTAAATAAACAGGAGCCGAGCACACGTCCCCCCTCTGCTTGCATCAAATATTAATCTGGGCATGGCTGGGCCCGCGTGCCGCCGCAGCCGACCCTCTCTGGGTAAACAGTCGGGAGATTGGTATTCACTGGCTCTCATCGGCACGCTGGCTGGAGAGCATGACAAATTCTCCTCCTAATTACAGCCCACGCGGCGTGCTCTTCTGTGGTGGAAACCCACCCTGCACCCGCTCTCCACAAATTTGGGATTAGGACTCCATGCCCCCCCCTCCCCATGCCATGTTTGAAAAGTGGGGGCATGCAAAGTGGGGCAGGCGATGAATCGCCCCCCCCTACTCCTCGTGCCCCATGGATGTCGGATCGCGATGGATAAGTTGGAGGACGGAGCTCCCTCCGTGAAGCCGCGTGACACTTTGCAGACTCCTGCACGTATAACCCGACAGGTGCGAGAGACTCCCATTACTACCCTGGTTGTGGCCAGATCTATAAGCAGGATGGATTATTCCTGGCGCTTTATGATTGGGCTCTTTGAATGGCCAGTGTGACGGATGGTCAAGGATGAAATAATGCCGGTGGAAGGCAACAATAGCGTCTGTGCCACAGTGTGGCGGATGCGGGTTGGCCCGTTTTACCTGGGAGAGGTGGCACGGAACGTGCTGTGCTGAGCATCTCAGCTGGCTGTCGGCGGCAATCAGATCCCACGGGGTGGGCCTGTCATAAGGTCCTCATAATGCCACTGCATTAAATAAAATAAAGCACGTAAATAAACAGAATAATCTGCTAAATAACGGTTGGTTTATCATGAATTTCTAAGGTTCTTTAAAAACAGTCAATCGGAAGAACAACTCTAAACAGACATGCTATGCTGTCCTGTGCCACAAGAGGCAGCAGAGTACGGAGCATACTAATTCAGTTATTTGAGGATATCCCTTTCAAGCATGGACGGTAGAGTGTTACCCCAATCAAAGAGTGGATCTACGAAAGCATTAAAAAATCATAGCATAGCTTTCAGGTTTAATATAGTTTGCGTTTCCTTAGCATTTACGCATATGTGTGTGTGTATTTGTGTATATATAATTACATCATTGTGAGTTTAACCTTTACCCCTATTTTTGCTTTCGAGACATTATAATAGTTAGTCATATTGATTTCTATGCTCAGAATTGGCTGTCATCTTGCGCATTATTATCATTATCATTATTAGTTGTAGTAGTAGTAGTATTGTTAGTATTACTATTACTATCATCATCATCTCTTGTCAACTTTATATAAAGTATTATCATTTTCCTGCTATAACATTACTGTATAGTGATACCCATTAATGAGCACAGGTCTTATGTGAGTGACCCTCTCATTCACTTACAAATTTCATCTCGGAGTGCTGCCCTCTCCTTCCTTTGATGGCGCTCAGACGCTCTCGTGTGACTAAGTGCATCCAAGTGCACCTGTCACTTCTGTTCATCTGGCCTGGACTGCGAGATGGTGCGGTACCGTGTATCTCTGCATTAATCTTTGGCATTAATACCAACAGACTTCATTAGTCTCCATCATTAGCGTGAGCGCTGGGGGGGGGGGAGCCATTACTGGATGTGTGACGCTAGGAAAAAGTGCCACTCGTGTGAAAGCGGGTGAATGGGGACATCAAGGAAAAGAGGCTGTACCATGAATATGTGTGTGTTATTTATGGGTTATGGGAAAAAGCAGAACTCCACTGTGGCCTCTTACCAGCTGAAAATCTTTGTAAAAGTAGCGGACTGCTATAATCTCTGTACAGTTAGGATTTTGAGAGCAGTTCATGGTTAGGAATTGGCCAGTGGTACTGAGAGTGTGCGACTGTGCAGGATGCTTTTGGTTTGTGATCTCTGCATACTCACTTCTGCATCTCGACATCCACTCCAAGGTATTGGTTTGCAAGTCCCAACATCCCCCCCCCCCCCAAGGCTTCGCCGGTGCGTCTAACGCCACATCAGCCTGCTTCCTCCTAATTTCGCTCCCCGGCGATCAAAGGCTCCCCCCGTCCTCTGATGGGCCCTGTCAGGCACGTCCCTGCCTCCCCCGGACCGTGCGATTGTCTTACAGGCATGCCGCAGACACCCCGCAGGGCCCTACTGACAGCCCCCACCCCGCCCCGGCCCATCGCTGATTTACTGGGATTGGCTGCTTCTGTCACAGTGTGTGCCTGCGACCTCCGTTTGACCCGCGCAGGATATATATCGTCCCAGGTTATCTACATAATGCAGGGGGAGAGGTGGAGAAAGCCATTAGAGGGAGCGGGCGGGTTAGCCGTTTTGAATAGACAAAGGCGTTTGTCTGTTAAATGACTGGAAAGGACCTTGTTTCCTGCAGCCTGCAATGGGCCATGCTTCAGCGCTGGCTCCGCTCACTTTCTGCCCTCAGTGGCTGACTCGGGATCAGCCCACCCCCAAGTTCTGACCATAACCATTACGAGTTAAGCCCATTGGGCTGATCTATCGCACACTCTGACGGCGTAATGTACCTAGGTCTTCCAGGAGACGGACCTGTCTGGACAGGGTCTACGTGAGTGGTCCGGAGCTCCCACAGATTTACGTGATGCATCTGTATGGTTTTGGGTGGATTGAGTCCAAATAACAGCCAAGTATGGCCCATTGATCATCACTGAGTATGCATGATACATGGCTCTCCCCTAATGCTTTTTTCATAATCATAACAGCCAGTCCCAGGAATGTGCACAAATAAAAAGTAAGTGAAATTATAAAGAGATGAATGCGTACGGCTTTCTGTTTTTAAGAAGTGGGCCATTAGGAGACATTTCCCACTTTTACGATACTGAATGATCAATTACCCATATGGCAGGAGCAGGAAGCCTCGGCGATGGAACGCGTTGGTCTTTATGACCGTACACATTCTGCGTGTGGTTCTCAACAGCTGCTGCCTCTGCCAGCATTCGACGTCAGCCGTTTTCCTCGGGCTCAAGTTTCCATAGCTAGCACCTGTGCCACGGCCATCTAAAGCTACTGTTGTGTTGAAATCTAGTCAAGGCACCTGAACAGGGTTGTGTGGTTTAAGAAGTAAAAATGTGTGCCCCACCCGCAAATGCTGATGCCTATTGCGTAAACTGAAATTAATATAATACTGAAGTAAAAGTGTATTTAGCCAGTATTCTCGTCTTCAGCTCACAGTGGTAAATAATAAGCATGTCACTGTCAAATAAAGTAAATAAGTAGTTATGCTTCCCATTAAGCTAGATGGAGTTAGAATAGAGCTGAGGTGCTGTGGAGAAGCCTTGGGAATGAGTGGAAGAGGGGGTTGGGATGTTCAGGGATGGTCACAAAAATGATAGCAGGTTAGTGTCCGTGTGTGGGGGTCATTATAGTCAACGCCAGTCAATGGGCTTCATTATATTCAATGCTAGCCAATGGACATCATTATAGTCAACGCCAGCCAGTGTGCCTCATTATAGTCAACGCCAGCCAATTGGCATCATTATAGTCAATGCCAGCCGATGAGCCTCATTGTGGTCAACGCCAGCCAATGGGCCTCATCATGGTCAACGACAGCCAATGGGCCTCATCATGGTCAACGCCAACCAATGGGCCATATCATGGTTAATGCCAGCCAATGGGCCTCGTCATGGTCAATGCCAGCCAATGGACCTCATCATAGTCAACACCAGCTAATACGTTTCATCAAAGTCAGTGTCAGTCAATGGGCCTCATCATAGTCAACTCCAGCCAGTTGGCCTCATGGCATCCTTCCGGGATCAGGCTTTGTGGTCTGACACTACAAAGTCGGCAGAATGATGCCTCAGTGATGTCACATCGTTTTATGTCTCTGTTAAAAAGCCGAAGAGGCAAAGGCAGAGCTAACGAGATAAATGCTGTTCCTCTTCTGTGAACCTTATTGAGTGTTGCTGTTTATCTGCTGCTGTTCTAGGCACTGCTTTAAAGTGTGAGGTGTGTCTCAAACTAATCCCCCCTCACCCCTCGGCAGGGCACAATGCTCGTGCGTATGTTTGTTTGTGTGTATGCGTGTGTGTGAGTGTGTGCTTGTGCTTGTGTGTGCGCTTGTGTGTCATTTTTGTGAAAACGGTGCACTTGGAAAAGCAGGTTGTGGAAATGGCATCTGATGTGACCTCCATTTTAGAGAATGGAGCTGTGATAATCGAAACCCTGGGGGCTGGTGAGTGCAGGCTGCCCCCTGGCCCATGCGGGGACCCCTGGCCAGGCATTAGAGGGGATGAATGACAACAGCGGCAGCATGCGTGTGTGCTTAATACACAATCTCTAAGCCGCCTCCTCTCGACAGGGACACCGCCTTCTCTCTCTCTCTCTCTCTCTCTCTCCCTCTCTCTCTAAAAATCACTGCCAGTAACATATATGTGCATATGTGTGTCTGTCAAAGTGCATTTCTTGGTTAGTAATGCCATGTTTATTTCTGTCATTTCATGCATGGATATGGCTCCTTCTTCTCTCTGATACAATAGTCATTCATCGTCACGTCAGCTTTTCCAGGGTCTCCGCATCGCAGGGTCACCGACCTTCTGTTTTATTTGTTGACTTTTTATTCTCCCAGTTTGCGCAGTCAGGGAGCCCGACCAGCCGCCCGCATCTTGGCATCGGGAGCAGATTAACCGCGGTAATTAGGTAGGTTTTTATTTTGCGGCGAAAGCCCTTGTCACGCCGGTGCCTTTCAGCGTGGATGAATAGGTGGCGTAGCCTCGCGGGCCGCCGCCTTTCATACCCGGGCACACGCGACGAGTCCCTCAGCCGGGCCAGCTGCCTCTTCACACAGCCTCCCAATTAGCCACATTCACCCAGAGTGCCCTGCTGAAAGGGAGGGGGCGGGGCTCTGACCCGCAGGCCGCCCGCCATACCCGCTAAAGCACTGCCATCGCTGCCGCCAACCTGTGCCGTCCCACCGATTAATCAAGAGGGACGAAATGCAGGGCGGAGGGAGGCAGGGCGCCTTCGGGGTGCAGGTTTCAAGATCCGTTCCGCACAAATTCAATTTTAACGCGCAGAGTTCGCTGTGCGTGATCTAATCTGGGTCGGTGAGTCTAAGGCATGATGCGAGGGAGGGGCCTGGTTACCTGGGTCCCCCGAAGCAGTAGGTGGGTGACATCATTGGTGGGTACGTGTTGGTGACGACGTGCGAGCTGTGCGATGTAAGTATGTTTCTTATGTCCCTGTGCCTCCCCCAATGAACATGAACAGGAGCAATACGACTATATTTGAGATGACGTTGAGATGTGTCATTTGTTGCTGCAGCACACCACCTGTTGATGTAAACGGTGTGTCCCCACCATGGGCACAACATTAGTCCCACACTCCTCCACATCTCTGCTTGTGCCATCTGGCTTGGTGTGACCCCTCCCCACCCCCCACGTTTTTTTTGTGCAGCCGTGGATTCGGCGACGGAGAGGGTCAGATGCCAACCCCCCCCCCCTCCAATTCCCTTCGCCCCAGGTCGCTGTGCTTTAATGAACAGCTGTAGGCCCGTCATTAAGAACCAGAGCAGCCTCACCACCATGGGCAGAAAGGAGCTGGTAATGGATGCTGTGACCAGTAATTAGGGTACAGTCCTGTGGTAAAATGTCGGGACTTTGTGAAGCCGATTCGCGAAATAATTAGTCTCCAGCAGTTTATTGATGACACTCTGGCAGTTTCCGATGTGTTCCTTCAGCCCCTTAGCCCACATTACCAACGCTCTGGGTCTCCCCAAACAGTCATCCTGTCTAATTAATTGAAATTAGGGCAGATCAAATGCATTTCAAGTTTCTCATATTAAAAATGACCTGAGGGAATGAATTTCCAATTTAGAACTTGGGATTTCTGTCTTGTTAAATGGTGTTAAACGATGATCTTAATATGCACACAGTGATAATGCAATGAAATAATGACTGAAAATCAGTAGTGGATCTCGGAGTATTATTCTTGTTGCTGTGTCTCGGTGCTGTGTGAGTTCGTTTCCCCAGACGACGAGGGAGCCCAACCGGTTAACCCGGGACCTCCTCCTCGCTCCCCCGTAAGTCCCCTTTAAAGGAAGGAGGAGCCGCGCGTCATGTTGTTTGCCCTCGCGACAAGCCTGTCCTTCGTTTAATATTCCGGCTCTTCGTTACGACAGCTCCTGCGGTGTCTCCGATCAGCTCATTTGAAATGCTGAGCTTTGGCCGGTGAGCGGCTACCTGCTTCCCATACTCACTCCACCGCAGTGTGACTGTCACTCCATTTGCCCCGAGGCGGCCAATCGGCTTGGCGTTCCCCGCTGTGAGGGCGTGGCCCTCCCCGCGTTAATTATTTAAGGGTTAGCCGGCGCGCCCACTTAGCGTGTGTGACTCCTCTGTGTTTAATGTGTGAGGTGAATGCACACAGGAATGCCTACGTGTGTCTCTGAGTGAATGTGTGTGTGTGTGTGACAGAGAGTTAATAGGCATGGGGGGGCTGAATTATACATAGTAGCACCATCTTGGACCAGAGGCTCAATCCCAGACCGTAGTGATAAACCACTGGTTATGAGCTGTCAGAGCTCCCCAGCTCCCTCTCCCTCAAGCTGCCAGACCGATTGCACTGCACACCTCTGTGGCATCGTATGAGGGGACCCTTACATTTTCCCCCCCTTTTGGCACAAGGACCTGTCTCATTCAGCCATTCATTCAAAGAAAATTAATTAAACAAACTGAACGTGGTAGGTTTGGGGGCCAGGGCAAGGAGCAGCATAAAGGCCCCGAACCCTTGACGTGCCACCAAGGTGCTGTGCTGTGGTAGCTGATGTCGGTGCTTAATCTGCATTGCTCCTTATAAACGGCATGCCTCGGATATATGTGTCAGCATTCAGCTGCCACTTCGCTGTTTGTTTGCCACCAAGATTCTGCTCCCTGTTCGCTGACCGGGTCTGTGAGGGCAGCAGTCCCGACACGCTCTGCTCCACTTTCTCTGTCAATCCCTTCCCGTCTGACTCGGTGCGCGTATGACCGTGGCCGAGAGCGGGTCTTTCTATCCTGACTAGCTTTTTGTCTTTCTGTTTGCCTCCCGGTGCCCCTTTAGGTCATCAGTGGCTTTGCAGAACTGCTTGACAGATGGGCGTGGAATGGCGCGCAGGGACGCGTCCAAGGAGTCACTGCCGCTCTCCTGTGTGTCCCTATTAAGGGAACTTATTGGCGTTTTGCTCGTGTGTCAACGCCGCCGCACGGCCCCCCTTAGGTGTCCGGCTGGACGAGGCCTGGCAGATTGATTAACAAAGAGGGCAGCTTCACGCTTGTCACCACGCAGCCGGCACAGGGGACACCGGCCCCAAGCCCCAGGGGCCCCCGGGGAGCACCAGCATTTGAGGGGAGTTGTGGACCCCGAGCCCTCCCCCTGGCCCCTACAGCGGCCCCCACCCCAGGAGTGGGATTAACCCCACAGCGCCACAATAGACACACATGTCTCCGTGGCAGTGGCCGGCCCATTCAGAGCGGCGTTACTTACACCCTAATAAGGATTAGGCTTAATGAACTGGAAGGAGTTAACAATAATGAAGAAGTCCTTAAGCAGGCACTAATTCCATTTTGTGTCGTGTCGCCTTTCTTTTCCTTTTTTCTTTTGCTTCTATTTGAACACAAGGTGTAATCCTCTTGAATATCAAAGGTGGTTAGAGAGTATGAATTTAGACTTCCCACTCCTGGTCCTGGGCAGATTAACTCCCCAAATGAATGTTTCTGAAGATGACGACTCCTGCACCCACCATCTGCTCTTCCTTTCTGCTGCCACCGCCTCTACACTTTCTTTTTCTCAGTCCCACTCTCCCCTTTTATAATCCTTTTCGTATCTTTAAACCTAGATTTATTCCCAGGAATAAATCTGCGCTTTATACGAATCTGCACTTTGCCTCGCTGCTGCCACTTGGTTTACGCTTCATATTTTATTTGGGATTCTGTAGAAGTAATAAGTGTTCCTGCGATTAAACTCCTTTGTTTAGGCTACAGAACACTTGGGTTGATTACTCTCTGGGTATACTGACCTATGTTTAGTGTGTTTTTCCCTGGGTTTCTTTCTGACGGTGAATCGTCTTAAGTATTATGTCTTTTTATTCTGCCTTCAGCTGCTGCACAACTAAATGACAAGCTGCATAAAATACTTTTAAATTTGTATTTAAATACAGTCAGAGATTGTGTTGCTTACTATTAAACTATGACTTACTATTATGTCAAACTAAATTTTTCCTAGAAATTATATGTTTTTTATAAAAATAGACTAGTAATATGACTGTGGATAAAATAATAAAACAATTGTTCTGTGACTAGGAACAAGTACACTATGATTTAATATTGTTACTGTAGCAGATGCATCATCACAAAGCTTAGATATTTTTAGTGCAATGAGGTATTCTTTATTTCCTGCTACACAGCAACCGTTTCTCCTGGAGACTCTTACGGGCAGTTCCAGGTGTCACCAAACCAAAGTGTGCTGTCTGTATACGTCAGTTTATGCACTGTATTTGCCTGAAGATTGCCCTGCAGAAATCATGAATAGGGGGTTAGTTTTGACAGAGGAAGAACCCAGTTGATCTGAGAATGTTTGTTCTAGTCCCAGTAATCCCAGCAATCTCTGGGTCGTGACTGGCAATGAAGACATAGCTGTCGGACATGATTTGGGCTGTGGCAATACTGGGTCTTACCTACAGACAGTTAATTTCATGTCAAATTTAAGTTCAAACCGAATAAGATGACTCTCTTTAGGCAGGCTGTTTTGTTTTGGTTTTTATTTTGACAGGGAATTATACCTTTTAGGTTCAAATACAACATTAGTGAATAATTTGAATTGCATAGTTTAAATTATTATTTAAAACAACAAATTATGATTCAGTATCAAACTGGGAGTAAAGCCTTTGGGTTAGCCAGCTAATTCTTTAAACCATGTTGCATTTAAATATGTTTAGTTTTAATACTCACTTCGGATGATGTAATTTTAATTGCTGAGAGCCATTTCCACTGACAAGTTTGTCATGCATTTTCAGAGAACAAAAATGCAACCTAAAATTTATTTTACTGTAAGTCAAAACATGTAACAATATATACTTTATAAACATATACAATATATCTCGCATTTATTCTACAATGTTTTTTCACTAGTTTTGCCTGTCTCTATGAGAACAAATATGTGGGTTAGTCATATAGCTAATTAAGCTTGTCTTTTGAGATGCTGCAGTAAGCTTTCACTTGTTTTAAAGGTTTAGTGTTCCTCGTAAAAATGTAAAACTTAAAGAAAGTTGTTCTTGTTCACTGGGTCACACTGTGATTGTGGCTTTTTTTCAGCTCTGTTTTTTTTTTTTTTTTTTTTTTAAATTCATGTAGTTCTCGAGACACAGATTGACTTGTGAGTCGTTTTTACTGTGCACCTGGGGGTTTTTATTGATGAAGATATCAGCCGAAGGGTTGAGGGCTAACTTGGTGGAGGTGCCCCAGTGTGTGTGACTCACCATTGACTACAGGGGGGCAGCCAGCTAGATCATTACCCCTGCTTTCCTCTCCTCTGACCCCCACCTCTACACTGGGAAAGTGACATCTGCCTGCAAACAGACTTCAAAGTGTCACCCAGCAGGCGATGGTGGAGCAACGATTTGTGACGTGTTGGGAGTCATCACCCTGGCTTGGTCATCGTGTGCCCCCCCCCCCCCCACTTTAAATTGAGCAGGCCCGCACCCCTGAGCCATTTTATATGGGGTCCTTTTATGGCTGGTGACCCTGCATAAGTGTCTGCTATTCCGAAGCCGTTATGCGTAAACTGGTGTTGACTGTCAGGAAACAAGGCCGCCCTAAGTTCACTGGCGGTCCTACCCTTTTGCCGGAATAATGAAGCTCATTCTCCATCCTTTTTCTGATACCTAATGTGTTTATGTACCACATTATGTAGAAGACACAAGAAGGGAATGTTTTTTTCATCACTCATGCTTTGGGTGTTGAGGTAGAATTATGGTATGATGAGTCAGGGGCTCCAAAATGAATACATAAAAGGTATGGTAAATGTTACTGTACACTTCTGTTTGCTAGAACTTGGATGGTTTTATCATAAGAGACCGTGATTCCCTCACAGCAAGTCAAAATCTTTTATGCTTGGAAATGAGAAACACTCATCGAAGGTCGATTGAACACGTTTGTTCTCGCGAATGATTTATCAAAAGCCATCCTTTCCGGCTCTGATCAGAATGGACATGCAGGGAGAGCCACCCAAATGGAGAGACGCTAAGTGTAATTTGCTGCAGCCTCAATTTTTGGGAAAACATAGTGGTCATGACTGGCTACTGTGCTGGGAGAGTGGTAAGGAGAGGCTCTCTTCCAGGGGGGTATTAGTCTCTGTGGAACCTGCGAGCATCCAAATTGAAGATGGTTCTTTGGATGTAAGCCCATGACCGTGAAGACAGCCATGGTCTACAGATTAACTCACAGCTCTACTCAGCAGATTCCAGTGTTGAAATAGCAGCAGGCAGAACTTCTGGAAAACCACTACTGGTGCTACCAGTATGAGGGTCATGCAGCCAGGCGTGTAAGCTGGGCAGCAGGAGTACAGCTGAGCAGCAGGAATCACTAGACAACATCTCAATCCTATACAAAAGAGGAAGTGGTTGATTTGCTGTCAGCGTGGATATTGAATAGGCATGAGAAGCACTGATTAATTAGGGCTGCTGAGCTGTTCCTTGTGTGCTGCTCTTTCGTCCGGTTCTCACTTCAGATTAACCAATAATTACTTGTTCGGTCAGTGATTATCTTTGATTTCTACCAACACCCACGTTGATGTAGAAATTAATCATTTGGAGAGACCTGGTTTGTCCACTGGGCTGGGGTATCTGATACGGAGGTAGAAGTGTTACTGAAACCTGGATGCTGTGTTTTTCATGTCCTGGTCGCGTAGAGGCTTGTCAGGGAGGTTGCCTATCAGATTCTCAATGACTGAGTAACGATTTGCCAAATGGGGGAAACTTTTGGAGCTCCTATCGTTCTTTATTCCAAAGACTTCCATCACGTCTGAGATCCCAAAGCCGTCGCCGTAATATCAGTGGTGGCGTGAGCGCTAATTTCTCTGACGTCTCCGAGAGGACGGCTCTGAATCAATTCCAGCTGTCAAAGTTTTGAACACAGGTGCTCTGAAAAGGCTCTCGGGCCGTGCAGTGGAGGGGGGGGGGGGTGCATTTACATTTATATGTATATGTAGATGCGCACACCGTGTTCCCGGCGACATGTAAAGACGCTGACATGTTAATCACAGGGCTGGGGGTGCCTCCTGTCCGGCTGTGTGACGGGTAGACATCAGGCAGACAGCGCCTCATGGCAGGAACACGCACCCCTCAGATAACGGCTCCCAGCCATCACTCCCCTGACAACGCTCACTATTATGCAAATGTGCGTCCACCAGTCACATCCGGGCTCCGCACCTCGGCCATCCTGAAATCCGTTTTCTGCTGCAGGTGTCCATCTTCTGTTTTTTGTTTGCTCCCCCCCCTCACCTGACTGTAGAGCTGAGGATGCACGATTAGATAAGGTCATCTGTCAGAATCTGCACCAGGCCAGCAGCATTGTGGTGCACCGCATACCCCTCCACCACACCTCTTTCTTCTGGTCTGGCTTTCACTGAGCAGTGCCTCCGGTCAGTTCCTGGGAAACGACGGCTTGTGACAACATGAATCGGCTGAAACAAGCGTTTCACAAACAGCACAGATAAAAATAAAGAGTCATGTGGCCCAGTCTCAGTTGTGCCAGCACTTTGTGTGTGTGCACATATGTGTGTTCAGTATTTTCCTTTCCTAGCCTTGTGGTACTGACACATTGTTATGAAGTTTTTCACTGAACTCTGAGGGCGGCTCTTTGAAAACAAGGCCCAGATTCGCATTCTCAGCCACCACCCCCCCACACACTTAAACCCCCCCAAGTCTGACCTTCTCAGCTCCTTTTGAGCTCCTGCTTGTTTGTCTGTGGAGGGCCAGGTATCCCTCTCTCTGTTCCGGGCTATTTTTTCCCTGCTTGATTGGAGCTAAGGTCTGAGAAGGTCACAGTTCAGGTTGTGCAATCCAATCAGATAAAGGAGAGAGAAAAAGTGGACAAGGAATCTCACCCCTGACCCCTGCTGTGGACCACCAGAGGACTTCACGCCGAAGTAAATCTCATTCAAATAATATAGGTACCCTTTAACTTCACAGCCAGATGTTGCCTTGGAAAAAGGATTTAGATGATTGTGAATGATGTTGAATGTTGTGTGCATGTATTTGATTGGCCAGGTGCAGTGTGACCAAGACCCGGGAGAAAGCATCAGCTGGCCTGTTAGTGGTGCAGAACCTCTGGGTGAAGGTGTATAAAGAAGTGAAAATGTAGGTTCTATGTCTCAGTGCTGAACTTTACGCAGAGACACACCACCAAGACAACGATGATTAAATCTATCCTCCAACCAAGCAGGTTTTTTTTTTTTTTTTCCTCATTTACATTATCAGATTTGCCCTTCTTCATCCTCCCTGGTCAGACTGAAGACCATTTAAGGCGCACTTATTAAACATAATCTAGTGAAGTTATTAAAACAAACCAGCTTTCCGAGATCTCTGCCACAATTCAATTACCTGTCTTGCTGGAGGGGAGAACTGACAAGTCCTGAGCTTTTGCAAAGCCAGAGAGGAGCGTCGTTACTGTGGCTTCAATTAACACAACGGGGACGGGGCAGTAATGAGCTTCGGGAGGATCTGACAAAATAAAGTCGAATCGGGTGACTGTTGCGAGCTCCCGGGGCGTGTGTTTGGCAGGACTTCCTCGTGTCGTTTCTCGTTCTCCGAGGTTGTGACGAGGTGAGAGTGGCCTTTGGGCAATAGGGCCTCGTAATGGGTGTCGCCATGGCGCCTGCATCACCGTCAGCTCCTCTTTCAGTGAAAGTTGTTGGTGTCTGTTGACTTTCCTGAGACATGTTGCTGCCGAGGAGCGCGTGCGATTGTGTATCACATGTGTTACGTGCGTGAGGATGTTTGTATAAAGGCACACCTGTTGGTCTCTTGCAAGAACTGGGGAATAACGAGTCGCACCCAGACACCTCCGCCGTGAACAAACAAGCAGTCTGAAAGGGAAAAATTATTTTTCCACTTTGGCATGCTTGTGCCCACTCAGGGTTTTTTCACGGGTCTTTGGGTTATCACTGATAATTGGATCTCCTCTTTGTCATGATGTCTTGGCATGTTTGTAGATAGTCCGTTTTTAATTTCTCCTTTGTCTTTAATCTGCAGTAGCTGGCCCCAGTGCAGTAATCCTTCAGATAGGTGGCAGACGGATTGTGTTTCTGAGGAGTTGCATCCAAACGATGGCGGCTGTTTATAAGCTTGTGTAAATATGAACGGATATTCAATCGGGGGTGCGGACGGGGAGGAGTGCTTCGGGGCCTCTCGATGGAGTGTGAAGGAGTTTGTGGAACTTTTGAGAGGTCACATGCAGGTCAGGAAAGGTGTGTGCTGAGGGTCAGGCGAGGTCCCGGTATTAGGGTTTCAGTAAAAACAGGAGATGGTGAGAGCGGCCCCTGGTGCCTCCAGCTGAAGACCAATGACCATAGTAGCTGCCTTTACAGCCAAGATAAGAGCTTAATGAAATCCATCAAAACCAATGAATGCTTCGCCCTCATAAAAGGAAAGACGCCTCAGCGATCAGTCCCACAGCCAAGGCTCAGTGGCTCCTGGGAAAGGGTCAGGCCTCCCTTGGGAAAGCCACTGTGGGAGTTATGTGGTGGGGGGGGGGGGGGACCTTCCAGGGTCCTGAGGATGGGAGGATCTGCCAAGTGAAATTAGGTAATCATAAATTTTAATCAGGACTCCCTTTGTCTATAGTGGGAAAAAGCCGCAAACCACAACAGGTGGGTGAGACCAAGGTGCTGGGGCGTGCAGTGGGAAGACTCTGCCGTGGGACTTCCTGGGGAGTTTAGCAGACGAGACATTGGAAGTCGCACTCAGATAGAGCCCCACTAGAGAGCTAACGTCTATCATTGTTTACGTCCATTTGTTTTCTAATCACTTCACCAGCGTTTGTCTGCATCTAGAGCAATGACAAGCATGGTTTTTGCCTGGTGGAGTTTTGATTACCTGTAATGGGTTGGTGCCCTGTGCTGCGTTATTCCCTGCCTTGTGCCCAGACCTTGCTTAGGACAAGCGGGTATAGAAGATGGATGGATGGATTTCTTATAACCAAATATAAAACTTTAGTTTTAATAGTTGTTTGCATTCAATACCAAATGCGTACATCACAAGAGAAACTGCTATATATTATGTATGTGGTGAATGCATTTGTTCATCAAAATAATAAAAAAAAAATCTTTTTGTTAATTGTATGTAATGGAGCTAGTTTCTTCTTCTGCCAAGGAACCTTGTTGTTCACTCATTATCAGAGGTTGTGATTTGTGTATGTGTGGCATGTGTGATACTTTACGGTGTTTATGTGTCTCTTTTTCTTTCTTCTTTCATTCAGCTAACAGCCTGAACGAGATTTTATTTCAGTGTTACAGGTTTTCATTTCATTTCAAGCAGTATCCCCTTTCTATTGAGGGTTAAAAGAGGATTATGGGCTGGGAACAATATTAATATCTCTTCTGGGGAGCCAGTCCACATAAGGATACACATTCCATCTGCTACAATCACGATTCTCTTGAGTGCCAATTATATCGCGGGTCCTTTCCCTGATAGTCACCCAATAGGCCATAGACTTCACATAACAAATTATACCACAGACCTACGCAGCTGGCTGTCATTGGCCGAAAGCTAGTTTGTTGTTTGTTCATTTTTGTCATGAGATCCTGGCTAACCCCTTTGCATCAGATTTGCGTTTATCAGGCTGTCTGTGCAGGGATTCGGATGGTGGGGGCAGAGGGTTGGATTGTCCTGGCACCCAGGCAGACAGCCTCACTCTTCTGAAACTCAGACACTTCTCAGTGTTATGGAAACACACCTAATTCAATTAATGGAGTGTTAGACGCCTATGAGAACTTTCACATGCTCCTCAAATGCCAGGAAATCAGATCCCTAATCTTGTCCAGTTTGCATGCCTTTTTGAGCCTGTGTCATCTCTTAAGATAAGTCATAGCGATCAGACATAGGCCAGGAGTCCATCTTGATCCTCTTTGCTGTTTGTGCCAAGGATAAAGGCAATCTGGCCAAAATGCATGCCATTGCTCCGTGTTGGATGCCAATTCCCTGTTGTAGTCTGAGGACAATAACATTGTTGTGATCCTACAGTTTCATGACCTTAAATGAAAAGCCAGTACTGAACAATCGGCATGCCTTTACAGAACGTTTTTCCATTAAAAGCATGTTTTAATCACAGCCCCGAAGTAAGAATTAGATATGATGTTTAAAAAACAATTAGCTTTTTGTTTATGCAAATAAGCACACAATGATACCAGCGTCTAACGCATAAGATGAGGTTGCCAGTGGGAACTGATGGAGTAATTTTCTGCCTGTTAAAGCATAACTTATCAGAATCAAAGGAGGAACTTTGCAGGTGCTCAGAGAAGCAGGAAAGATGACTGTAAGGAAAGCCAAGGCTCTGCTGGCCTGCGGATGCCAGTCCATAGGACTTTGAACACGTTTCATCTCTTTATGCTGCAGTTCAGATCCTGAAACGCTGATCATCTCGCTGTTATTAGGAGCTTTTCTTGGGTCACAGGGATACATAGGCGATGGGATCAGTGTAAGTATTCATATATATTTCCTTAGCTGTGTTAGTGCAATGATAGTGAGACAGATTATAATAATTATCATTCTGTTTGCTTCAGTGATGTGACTTGTGCAGCCTAGTTGAATGTCTTAACTACAACTAGGTCTTAACTACCACTTAGTACTGGTAGATGCTTAGAAGACAGTTGTTGCGTTTTTGGACCTTTTACCATATTCTGTTTGCTTAGTACCAGATATTGAACATTTAGGCTAAACATAGACCCCCTGCCCCATGACCTCTCACGTGTCCTCATAGCTGTAATTGTGAATCCCACAGTCATCCTGCACAGGGCCGGTAGGAGGCTTTGCCGTAGCCCAGGGAGTCTCCAGCATGCACTGCCAATTTGATCTGCCCTGTTTGTCTGCTGGGATTGCATTGCTGTTTGTTTTAATTAGCAATCTGTTTGCCAAAGGGCTTTTTCCGGAGACGGGAGTCCTTGTGCGGTCTTCTGTCATGCAGGGAGGACAGAGGAGAACTCTGTCTCTGGGGCTTTGAGGATCATCGTGAGGACACAAGCCCCTCAACTGCTATTTGTGCATTGTAGACATGGGGCAGCTGCCTGAAATTATACCCAGGATCATTCTCGGCTGGTTCAAAACACGACATGGAGATAGTCTGCAGTTTAGTTGCAATGCAGAGTTTTCCCAATGTCTTCCATCCCCTCCTGCTCCACTTTTATCTCCAGCCTTTTGTTATCTTCCTCTGTGGTGATTGTCTGGAGCATGGTAGATCCTCAGCTATTCCTCAGACGTAGAAAGAGCCTTGGGATGGAATTGTACCCCAGCCGCCCTTGCTCTTTCTCTGCCTTGAGCCCTGCACTCATCCTGCGTTCCTTTTGTTAACTTCAGAAAGTTTGTTTACCTATCAGTCGCGCACCTGATATCTCTTTCTCAAACAACTGTGAAGGGAAGCGAAGATGTGATCCACCTTGGCCTCTCTCTGAATCGTCCGCTTGAAGCACCGTTAGATGTAATATCTAATTCAATCACTTTTTTCCCCCCAGAAAGCTTTTAGCCACATTTTAGCACACAAAAGATGTTGCTTTTTCCTTTGTAGCTTGAGCTTCTATTTAAGAAGGTAAGGAAAAAAAAAATCAATAAACTGTTCTGGTTCTCAATCTTCCTGGGCCTGGAGTGAAGGAGTTTTTGGGGGGATGTTTTTGTCATTCATAAGCTTTGCTGACAAATCCTTGACATCATTTGCGGATTGTATCGATAACTTCTTCCTTTGCTGCAGAGGACAAATAGAAATCATTTATCTGTCTGCGCCGGGGGAGAAACCACCAGAGACAAAGGTCCTCCTGCCAACCACCCATGACATTGGCAGCTGAAGGTATTAGCACTGCAGTTCAAGTTCAAAGGTCACAAAGGACAAGCCGGTTGTCATTGCTTTCTCGCAGCCACTCAAAAGGAAGGAAACAGCTGCCTATTTCCTGAGGCTGGGTGCTGAGCCAGGACGGCATGGACAACAGGGCCAGAGCACGTCTTGGTGTTTGCTTACTTTTCCATACACGTAGCTTCTTCCTGTAAGCACAGTTCCTAAAAGTACTTACACTAATCCTTGCAGAACTTGCAGAATGTGTCCGTGCCATATATGCACAATATTCGTAATAGCATGATTTGATTACAAAATAAAATAGAGTAAGGTCACATTGCTGGTCACGTGATAAGAGAAAGAGGGCACGTGGTGGTGTAGGATGCTGGGTTTTACAGATGTTGGAAAAATAAAGTGATATTTTTAGGTGGCTCCGTGGGTAGCAGTTTTGCCTTGTACCTGCAAGTGTTGGGGGTTTAAATCACCCTCTTCGTGTGGAGTTTGCATATTCACGCATCGTGCGGCATTCTCCCACATTCCATAGACATGCAGTTAAGTTGATCAGTGTCCTTTGTGTTTGGATGTGTGATGGACTGGCATCCTGTCTATGGTCTTGCTAGGGACCAGCTCTGTGACCCAGACCTGAGTAAGTGGTTCGATGATGGATTACGTTGCCCCCAGAAATGCTGGGTTTTTCAGCTTAAAGGTTCATGGATTGGAACTTGTTTTCTGCATGCTGGGTCTTTGGAACCTCTGGTTTTGAATGATGGGCAGTTTTTTTTTTTTGGAATCACTTGGTCGGCCACCCTCTCATGCGTAGGCCAGAGATAGCAGGCACATTTGGAGGCCTGCGTTAACGGTGGGGGGGGCGGTTTAGGAGTCAAGGCGGCTTTCGTAGGCAGCACAAAAGGATAGAGGTTGGGGGGCGGGTAGTGAGGAGGACGAGCTTTTCCTGCTCAGTGTTTTTACAGTTGTGTGGTTTGTGAAGGAATGGCAAATCTCTTAATCCACGGTTTTTAATAAAACGGCGCGAGTGTGGCTAATGTCGCTGATCAGCTTCAGGTCCACCCCTGCACTCGCGTTGAACTTGGCTGCCGGTTCTGGGGCGAGGGAGTGAGCTGGGTGTTGAAGATGTCGGAGCTAGAAGTGAGAAAACGGAGAAGAAGCGTGACAGAACCAGTCCAGAACCACCCCCTAAAGAACTTGCCCCGGGGCCGGCTCTCTGGGCCCTTGTCCAGCCCTCGTGCGGCACGCTGAAGAGCCCGCATGTGCGAGACGGTGTTAATTGCAGCGGGGTGTCTGGGGCTGTGGTTTATTTTCGGAGTCTATTTGAGCACCGGTGTGGCCTGTGTTGCTTGGGAGGCTGGATTAATCGGCTTCAGCCATGCCGGGTCGCTCAAAAAGGTCACTGGTTTTGGGACATTGTGGACCAACCTCAGTCGACTGAGCCTCATTCCCCCCCTTTTCTCCCACATCCTTTCCCAGCGGCCACCAATGCAGGCAGGCTGTTAATAAGGAGCTTGTGAATGGCTTCGTTGTTCAGAGTGCAGAAACGCCTCCGACACGCAGGATGCTGGCAGCTCTATCAAAGGCTTCTGCTTAAAACCTCCCCCTTTCTCTCAGATTGGCCTTTGTGCTGGGTGCGTGTCTGATTCCACATCGGAGTGCTTAATTTTCTTCTCTTCCAAGGTGATGTAGATGTGGAGCAGGCAGGAAGCATGTCGCATTCTCTGCAGCCTATCGAGTCATACCACCTGCTGTCTCCTACAAAACCCCGAGACGTACCTGTTGGCAGGTGCTTCGCCACGCATCTCGAAGGCGCCTACGTTTGTTCCTCATGTGGCACAGAGAGCAATGTCCCCAGCCTTTCCAACAAGATGCAACAGAGTGGGAAGAACTGTGGAAGTGCACAGATTAACAAAGAAAGTACAAATTTTTATATACACACACACAGTATAAGGTCATAGTTATAACTTGCAATCCTGGAAGTATTGTTCTTCATCGAAACCCACTGCATCAGAAGTCTGGGGCTGGCTGTGTGGAGAGCGGAAGAAGCAGCGCACTGCAGAGTCACTGAAGTCAGAAGTGGAGGCATAGAGAGGAAAGAAAGTGAGGAAGGTATGGGTGGAGAGAGGGTGCCATGAAAAGTGGCAGGAAGCAAGGACAGACACAAGGTCAGAGGGATGCTCTTCAGGAGGAAAGAGCATCAGGGATACAAGCCCATTTCTCTGCTCCATTGTTGTGCCTATCCTCCTGTGCATCCAACTTCATTTCCACTTCAATTTTTATCAACCTTCTGCTCGCCTCTCAAGGAGATAGGATACAAGCTCTGACACGAATTAGCCCCCAGATTGACTGATACTGCAGTGCCCAGGGGATGCTGGGTAAAGAAGCCTCCTGCCTTCCCCCCCCCCTCCACTTTTTCCCCCTCCCTCCCCTGCTCCTTCTCAGTCTCCTCCGCCTTGTTTTCCCCGGTGCCTCCTTGTCAGTCACCTGTCTATGCGACATCACCCTCCCCTTCAGCCTGATGGACAGGCGCCGGTGGGTTCTGACGGAGTAATTTGCTCCGAATTTACAAAACGAGTGGCATCAAAGATGGCAGCCGGGTCGTGTGGAAGTGATTGCATTAAGAATGGAATGGAGAGGTCTATTTCCATTCATCACTGCTGCTGACAGACAGACCCTAGCTCATCTTTTTTTTTTTTTTTTTTTTTTTTTTTTAAAATTTCGTTTTCCTGTTTTTTGAGATGCATTTTGAGGCCTTACATTGTTGAACCTGCAGGAATCATTGGCCCATTCTCCAAATATGGTGCTCATCCGAACCTGAAGAATTCTAGCATGGGGTCCACACAGAGCCATTTCACCGAAACAAAGGCAGGTTACAGCCACTCTCGCAACCTGCCGTTGAAACAAACCACACTGCCTTCTCTTCTTAACGTTATGCATCAAATGCAGGAAGGACCAGTGTCAGCAGTCATTGACTGTGCTGTTAATGAGAAGGTCTTGCGCGTTTCTCAATAGGGAAGAACAGCAGCTGTTTGATGGGCAACAGGTGTGGAGAGATGGAAGACATGGCCGTCATTGGAGCGGGAAGCTCTGAGATCCTGCCTCTCGTATCGACTGAAAGGTGAGGGCTCATCTCTCCCTACCTATGACGCACGATTCCTCACCAATATTATTGATCCACAGAAGGAAGCCTCATTATTTCAAGTCAACTCCAAGTGGACAAATGGGCTTTTGGGCTTTATTGCTGAGCAAAAGCATTTCCCTTCAGCATGCAGCTGCGCGAGCCAGTTCTGTAGCTCTTGTACTACTAAACCATCCTTTTCGGCATTAATATATGTGGGCTTATGTTCTTTAACTGTAGAAGCTAGCTGAAAAGCTATCCAATAACGCTGAGGATTAGTGTAATACGTTTTAGCGACTTTAAGCTAATGAACAGTTTGGTTTCGCAGCCTGCATCTTTCTGGTTTCCGTCTCTGCGCCTCGCGTCTCTTGTGTTTCCATTTTACATAAACACGCAAATGACACATAAGATATGGGCTCATCCTGGAAAAAAATCTCGAACAGCGTTAATTCTGCAAGCAGCCCGTGCCTCGCTGAAGAGAAGCATCTCTACGCATTGGCCAGAGGCATCAGTGATTCAGTGTCAGGTTTCATGAAGCAGGAACTGCATGCAGGGAATGCTGAGCATTTCTCATACTGCTCGGGTGCAGAAACTCTTGATCTCCTACACCTCTGCTCTGTTCTAACCCCCTCCATCCTCCAGAAGCAGGCCTCAGCTGTTTTGGGGAATTTCCCTTGAGAGCCAGTCAAAATTCGTCCTGTAGATGCAGCTCTTTCCAGCTGAGATCCCTAGAGTGGGGGGGGGGGGGGGGGGGGGGGGGGGGGGGGGGGGGGGGGGGGGGGGGGGGGGGGGGGGGGGGGGGGGGGG
>JAODKF010000075.1:10046-37126 GCA_026779585.1 Mormyrus proboscirostris | reverse complement strand
ATATGATGGTGAAACTCATGGAAATGTGATGTATACTGCCGGTTAACATTATGTTATCGCTATGTTCGGCAAAAACTCAAATTGTCGCATAAAAATGCAGAATTCACATTTTTAATGCATGTATAAACTGTATTTATGCCCTGTTTGGGCCTGCCTTTTCCAAACTCCCTGGGTAGATATCACGGAGTACCATCCAGTCTAATTAACAGGGCGACACCCCCATGGTGTTAAATCTGCAGTGTGTTTATGCCCTTGTTGTGCTAGATGTCCTCTTTTTACAACGTAGTGAAATATAAGGAAAGAATCGCCGTCTTCAACGAGCATGTTTTCTGCACTGACACGATCTGTATTATTTCAGTCGCGGTAGCTAACTTTTTTTCGACTTATCCAGATTCAGTCTGAATACTTGCCTTACGTCGTCCATACCAGTAGTTTTTTTTTTTCCAAACGTGGTACCGTAAACTGAACCCGGAAACTCGGCTTCGGTATCTGGCTGTTTCTCTTAGCCCCTCTTGATCTGGGCCACGGTTGTTCAGCAACTTTACATGACAAGTACAAGAACCGTGCATGGCTGTGCTGCAGTTTGCTGGACTTACCTTATTCGCTATAAAGTACAGTAAACCTTTTGCTTAGCGGTTTGGGTTTATAGAAAATATACAAAAACACACACACACAGAAAAAAATCTGATTCCCTGCCAATGTCTACGGTTTAGCTTTCGTTGAAAAGCCGCCACAGCTATTAGCATTGGTGTGTGTCCGCGGAAATGAATGGGCGGTCCATTGTTAAATTAGGATTTCGAATCTTTGGGACTGCGGGAGTTTTAATTCTCTTTTATAACTGCAGTAAATCACATGTATTCTGCGTGCATTTCGTAAGACAAATACGATTGTTTGAATCTTCCATAATTTGATACGAATCCACATCACGTGGCTTTCACTGAGATTATTTGCCGTGTGCTGTAATATATGCGCTGATTTTATACGACCAAACAGTGTCACTGAACCCACAGCGAAATATATGCTTATTTGTAAGCAGTTATTCCAGTATGCAGTAAATTCCAATTCCAATACTTCTTTAGATTTCCATTTAACATGGAAAGAAACATGACGGGGTTGTGTGTGTTTTAAAAAGGAATTGAAAAACTAATTAACGCTGTCTTCGACTGGATTTCAGGGCTTCTGTCTGTGTTGAACTAAAATTAAACCAGGGATGATCAAATAATTAAAAAACAACGCAGAATCTGTTTCAAGCTTAGCGCAAAAACATTTTCTCGGTGCTTTTTACGTGTTTTATTTACGTTTTTAATTGTCTTGCTTGTTAACATTTCGTCTATAGTATCTTCACGTAGATGTACACATTTATCAGGGGAAATTACGGGTTTCGGTTCAATCCCAGTTTTGCTGTATGTGCGCGCGGATGTGTGGCTCTAAAGAGGCCTAGCGTATTTATATCCCCAAGCTGCAACCCCAGCTCGGCTCCCACAGGCCCTAAATCCCCGCTGCGCTCCCCCTCCGAGCGCCCGCTGACGTGCAGCATGCCGGAGCGGCCGCGTTTTGCCTATGCATTAGCCATCCATTTCCTCCGCCTGACACCTCTCCAACATAAAACCGTAAGGCGGAGGTAAAATATCTCTCTCCTGACGAAAATAAAGCTTTGTCTCCCTCCTGATCTATAGGATATAAAATAAAGCCACGGCTTTGATGGTGGCTTTACCTTATGCAAGACTTGCTTTTTGCGCACACAGAAGGCAATGAAGACGAATGGCACGAGATTGCCTGTGGTGTGTCTCTCGTGCTCCTTTAGATCACTGTGCCTCCATCTTCACCCTCAGTTCAGTTGGCTCGAGTTCTTTCAAATATGTTCTTCGGGCAACCTTTATTACTGATTACCTGCCAATGGCAATGGCACGTTATATTTATTTATTTAATTGCCCAGTTTAATAGTGATAATTGAGGCTTTTGTCTGAAACAATTCTCCGCTTTTCCTGGCTCCTCTCCCATTGACAGCTTGGTACATAGAATATTTTGGTTCTATTTTTTTACAAAGAGTTCGTTTATTAGAATGCGTGGAAGACTTTTTTGGGGGAAAAAGGAAAATGACGTTTTCTCCTGTTTTTGATATGTTTCGTTTTAACGTCCCCGGTTTTAAAAAGCGCTGTATCATGTACGAGACAATTTATCTCTGTTTCACCGCACTTGTGTACTGGTGCAGAACAGCGCTCCCTTGATTCGTGTTGATCTGCTCATTAATCCCTGACGTGATGATCGTTGCATTGGCCCAATTTTTGAAAATGCCTTCAGATTCTTAGAATTAATTGCAACTTTTATGACTTAAATAATAATAATTTAAAAGCTAAGTCTGGTTAAATTTAGTGCGATAATACACTCGTTTAGGTAAATCATAATATTAATACATACATTCCACTTAAAAAAGATTTCGGGTGAGATTTTTGTTGTTTCATGTAATCTTGTGCCTTGTTAAATTCAAACAAATAATTGTAAGAACATCCATCCATCCATGTTCTATACCCGCTATCATACAACTAAATAGCCTAATTGATTATGTTGTCACCAAAACTAAAACATGTTAAACAAAAAAATGTCAGAAATGTTTTTCTTATCCACTTCTGTACATTAAAAAGACATTATACGACATATAAAGTTTTACTTCCTTTTTCGCCTTGTCTCCATGGACCTGTAAGATATTGGTATTGTCTGTATCTCACATGTTATTTTTCTTTCTTACCAACATACGCAAAAAAAAAAAAAAAAAAAACATTGGGTGAAAGACACCTCGGACCTACCATCCACCAGTCTTTCTGTTTTAATTTATCCCCAGGTCGTTGATATCAGTGGCGGACAGAACCGCGCTCGCTTATGGGGTCTCAGCGCGAGAAAGCCGCCCCTTCAGCAGCTATCTGCCGATTTTCAGCCTCGCAGCTCGTCCCCTGAGCATTGCCCACTGCGCGATAATATCTCAAAGGGAGTGGTTATCACCAGGCATTATATTATAATCATTAGTGATCCTAGCCCTTTCACCCGTATTGCAGAATAAGCGCGGGGAACCATTAATCTAAACTAGAGCAACTGTTCGCTGAGACTACCCGTTTCCCATTCGCGTTGGACAGGGGATAATGTTATAATTTCTCATTTCTCCATGCCACTGTTTTAAAAGGAAAATGGGTCTGCCCACCGGCTTTGTGTAATTCATAGAGAAAAAAATCAACTGCAGGTCGTATAATAATCCCATTATAAAAAGTGTACCTGTTTAATGATTTTAGTTTAATAATAAGAACATTTTAAAAACTTTCAAATGCTCTGCCAATATGCCTTATAAATGTGGAGCATTTTTTGTGGTTTATCGTTTTTTGCCCTTATTAATAATTTCCCTGGGACCGTTATGTGCCCGTACGTCGTAAATAAAATAAAAATAGTTGTATGGAGTTACAAAACACAGAATTGGCTGTTTGTTAATTTGTTTTAAGCAGAATGAGTAGAATGATTACGGTGCAATTCCTGTGTCGATATTATCGCTGACGAAGTACTTAGGCGAAAAGTCAATATAAAATACAAAAAGTTGCATTTATTTAGCCGAAAGACTGCGCAATGTAGAGCGATGCGCAAAGTCTTCTCTGTGTTTGATTATTGGTTTTGGGAGAGAAATAACAGCTGTTACGGTGACGGGACAGCCAAAAGAGATCTATAACGTCCATCGAATTTCTCTAGCCAGTCTGCTTCAGAGTTGGGAAGTCAGGAAAATGTTTTTGTTGAGTTTTTTTTTTGGTCAATATCCAGAGATGGGTTCGGCATGTCTTCCTAAGACTATCGGGCCATAAACTTCAGAAATTGTACTTGTTTTTCAAATATCATAAATGTTTTTAATTTCCAACATTTCAGTTAAAACTTTTGTATTGAACACAATATGATATGAACGGACTGCTTGTATTTTTTACATGGATCACTCAGGATATCTGTGTGTGACGTGCAGGCACGTGAGTCGCAGATAATGCAGGGAATTGTTCCCGACGAGTAACGTATGATATTGCCGCAGTTTTGCCTGTGCCTCGCCTCAGCTCTCGTCGGTAACGGCTCGCCCGTGAGCTCCGATCGACTGCAGCGTTACTTCACGGAGGTACGCAACTGCATCACCTCAGCGTTCATCCGCTCTGAGTGACAGGGTGTTTCCCTTGCGCCCACCTCCCACTTGTCCTTACTGCGAAAATAAAGACATTTTTTTAAAAAATACAATACACATAGCTCTGTCCTTTATGAATATCTTCCTCGTTTATTTAGTGTAGCTTAGGTACGAAACCGTAGCTATATTGGTGACTAGGAATTACCGTCCATTTAATTACACGGTAGCCAATATCTTAGTTGCACACCTCAGACTATTTCAGTGTCAGGTTTTTTTTTTTTTTTTTTTTTTAAACCAGGAAGCTACATGAACAACGTAAGTCATCTTATTAGACGGTCAACAAAATTAATTAATCTAACACCAGAATTTTTGCATTATGTTAACCTATTTTGTAGACCAAGAGATATCTCGTTAAATAATGAGGGAAATGTATGAAGTATATACGTTTTTTTCCATGGTTGTGTAATATACATGCACTCATGATTATTCTTTGGTGCTGGCAATTGTGATTAGTTTATATATATATATATATATATATACACACATATATATAAACTTTTTTTTCAGTTCATTGTCATCCGATGATGCATTTCAAATGTAGATGTAGCTTAGCGTATTTTATGTTTTACGCATAGTTTTATATTCTCTAAAAATTGAGCTTTTTTCTTCAAGACTTCTGGACTATGTGACTGGCATTCAAGAAGTGCTCGCGGTTAAAATATTTCGTTAACAACGAAAGTGAACTGATACTGTCCATAAAGTAAAAGAACAAAGCTTTTTTTTTTTAATTTGGAAATAGTAAGATATAAAGGAAAGGCTGTAAGTATGGTGCGCCAAGCTTTCGCTTTTCGGAAATCATAATGCACCAATTTGCTGCATTTAAGTAAGCATCTGATTTGTTTACAAATAATTGTTAGTATTTGCCACGTGCCATGCTTAGTTTAATTGTGTCCCATATTGCTTCCGTCTGTTAAATTTAAATCACTTGCAATGAAATGTATTTTACGATCTGTTATTCAGTTGTTTATTGTTAATTGGATTTATTTGTTTTTTTGTTTTACATTTTATGTAGGTATTCGTTAATAGATCGCACATTACAGAAGAGCTCTTTATATTCAAGTTTATTGTGAATAAAAATTAACTTTAACTGCGTGGTTAAAACCGTACACTATGATTTTATGCGTAAGCATAAATTGCACTAAATCCTTTCTTAAATCCATAGATCGATTCAAAACAAAGTACATAAACAAATAAACAATGGCAGGAGGGGGAAAGCAGAACGTTGCACAGTGAGGCCCTCTGCTCCTAGGCCCGATCTGCAGTACCGCGCGCTCAGCTGATCAAAGATCGAGCCAGGGGTAATATTTCTCACTTTATTACTAGAGTCACTGCGAGTCTGCACGGCCTGCGATCACAAACTGCACAATGCTGTCATACTCCTTGGGTTTAAGGTCACCTATAGTCATGCAATAATAAAAGTATATATGTTATTAAACTATGTAAGAGGTTGCATTTCTTACTCAATGATTATTCCAGCAATCTTTTCTCTTTCGATTGCATACAGTTTATAAGTGAATGTTTCATGAATCTTTTACTTTTCAGTAAAAGTTATGAAAAACGTAAGGTATTTTGAGCTGTGCCGGATGTATATATATATATATATATATTGCCAAAACATCATTAAAATTGTATGTACTTTAATACGATCACCTTATTTAAAACTTTCGCCTTATCCGTTCATAGTAAATTGGCTCCATGCATGAAGGAGCAGACTATAATATCTATGACGAAATCGACGTGTGATACTATAGGCAACACTGTCGCAATATAATAGGCCTACTCCAATCAATGGATGAAAAGGGTAAAAGCCATTAAAATAATTTCATTAATACAGATCTTATATATCGAATTATTAATTCATGTAGGCCTACTTCAATATCTTTTTTTTTTTTTAGTTTGAGCTCCAAATGCTTTTTATTCTTTACAGTGCGTAGAATTATTTATATGTATGCTGACTATGCAGCGGTTAGCAGGTTTAGCTTATGTGCGCTCGCGATAGCAATCGCTAAACTAAAACGTTTAGTCTAAAATCAGCTTCAGCTGGTGCTGAGATTGCTTGTGGTATTAGGTCCGTGCTGCATACCTGCTTACATGGCTGCAAGCTAAGTGCAATGGTAATTCAACTGAACTTGAACCTTCGGGAACTATGGGAGCGGGTCATTTTCCTCTGGATTTAAGTGCGTAGATATTTCCTATGCTGTTTAATACTTGTGAATCTGGCAGTGCAATTGCGTTGTGTAAGGGGGACAATAAAATACGCCACGTCACACAAACACAAGGAAAGGTGGGTAAACTGGTAACAGAAGGGTATGCAAAGTAGTAACATAAAGGCCGACCTGCAGGAGTTGCCGGTATTGACATTTGTCCCGTGTCGTCACAGATAGAAAGCAAGCGAATTTGAATGTGCATTGGCCAATACAGCAATTCAACATAATAACCTTTCCGACGTTAAAATTGCTTACAGCCCCTTAAGCTATTAAATGTCACAACAGGGTAGGCCCATTCTACGCGGAGAAGCGGGCGCGTGATCTTGGGCACGTGTTTGGCTGGCATGCATTCTATCGTTTGTTTCCTTGGGGCCGTGCATTTCTCGATCGATAGCTCCCTCTAGCCTTGCCCCTGCTCACGGCTCCCTTGGTTTCAGTAATGTAAAGCGAAGGGGAAAAACGCAAGCCTTTTTCAGTTATGGAAATGCAAAATAACTTTACGGTGAATAATGTATAAATAATAACGGATGGCCGGGTTATTATGCTATTAGTAATATTTTCAACAGCCGCTTATATATAGACATAGTTCAATAAATTTAACTTTTAGATTAAATAACCCGTTGGTAAATAGATATAAATATATATTTTATTCTGTAAAAACCGTTTTTAAAACTTAAAAATAGCATTTGTCCCCTTTCGGCGCTTCTGCGTACCCCTCCAGTTCCACAAATGGGATCGCCTCACACGTCTCGTGCCTTCCCAACTATCCGACTAATCTCACGTGTTATCGTGTCTAGGATGAACTGATCCAAATAAGCATTCTGAGGCTAACATGCAACTTATTTGGAGGGAATCCAATGGCCTCAGAAAATAAGAACATGTAATCGAGTAAATAACGTCGCTGCCTTTACGATATTTTATCACATTCGTCAAAAATATATGTAGCAGGCTCAGTAGTAGTAGGCCTAGTATTTAGAATGGAAAAAATATTATCATATACTGACGTTCAGCTGATAACACGTTCAGTTCTAAACAATGGTAGACTTAAATGATTTTTTTCAACTAGAATAGTTTATTAACCAAACTGTGTTCAGCACACCACTGAAACTCACCGAAACCAAACCAACCAGATAAAAAAATCACCTCCCTGTACAACGGATTTGACTTGAGAATTCTGAAGGCGTCAGTAATGGCTGAGTTTTGTCGACTAACTGCCAAAACTCCGATTTTTTTCAGAAGCCTTCCTGTTGTTTTCCCCCTCCCTTCTTTCTCGTCTCTTTGAGACGTTAGTGGAAACATAACCAGATGCTCAGCAGATGAATTAAAATACACTCGGCGCAGACTTTACAAACAGACAGACAGTCACATGTAAGAGGTCGAGCAAGGGGGTTAGGGGGTGGCGTCTGACAAAAACAAGGGAAATAAAGATGCGGGGGCGCGAAGACGTTGTGTGTTCATCTCTTATCTGATATTCTTTCCGCAACAACACATGTCATCTAAGGGTCCCGTAGTCAAAGAAAGCGCTCCCCAGACGATCCTCGGCAGCTGTCACCGCCGCGCGTCGTGCTACGGGGCCAGTCGCAGCTTTGACTGGCCCTTTCACTCCGCCTTACATGAGAAGCGCCCCATATGCACGAGGCAGGACTGTATCGATTCCAGATTTCAGCCGGCAATTTATAACCCGTCAGGATGTACTTGTGTGAAAGGATGACGCTTTGTATTTTAACAGTGCACGCAAGAGTCTCTTCTCGCTTGTATGCCTGTATTATAGCATGGCGGTAGTAATTGTTGTAGTGAGCTCGATGTGTGTGGTTTATTAAGTGTTGTGTATGCTTAGGAGACATATGGTTAAATAAAAATGTTAGGCGCAACTAAGATATACCTCAGCTGTACTGACCGTTCGCAGAAAAAAAACAAACAAACAAGCAGTCGTGTGGTTGGCTCGTTTCACGTGGAAAGTTCGGATCTTGTTTGCGAAAACGTTCGAGCGGTGGCACCATGTCTCCTGCCTTAGCATGAAATACCACAATATAAATTGATTAAATGAGCCAATGTGCAGTTATTGTCAAAACAAGTTATTTAGTGCAACAGTGTAGAATATGTTCATGCTGGGTTTTCCCTTTTTATTTTGAAGTCAAAGACTCATAGTCAGGGCAAACAGATGAACAGTCTCTGGTTTACACATTCTTAAAGGCTAGCTGGTCGCGTAAATTTTCTGAACAATAAATAAAAGCAGTTAAATACACTTATCGTTTTATGAACATAAAAATGTGTTCGATTACTGTACTTGGTAGTGTATATAGACTTCGATTTTTTTTTGTTTACACACCTGAGCGTTGTAGTCTAAGTTATATTATATAGTTTAAATTTGGTTTTACATTTTAAGTTTAGATTTCAAAATAAGTAGTAACACTGTAACTGTTACCAGGATCAAGATTCAACCACTTCTTTTCACTCCAACTTTTTTGGAACACTGAACGCCACGTTCAGAGTAAAGTGAATCATAATCGTAAAATGTTATTAAAACAAGAAAATGTCCGTTCCCTCTGGATGTTGATTCGTGTATTTCAGATGGATAGACTTAACAGTACTAATTAAACATGCATAGGTGTCGAAACCATCAGCAGGTGTCAGGGTGATCTAACAACCTGTAAACTTTAGTACCTAGCCGTCTTTCACTTTCCGTTCTATCCGACAAAAGAGCAAAGAAGAAAATAGCTGGGCCAAGATTCTGTCTAGATTAATACGCGCATTGAAATTTCCAGTCGTAATACTTACTAAAACAAATAGCTTTGACTTTATTATAATTGGGTACCATAGAGCAGACTTTTATGACAATCTACGCGTAAATTAGAACTGTATTCTTTGCCCCTCGTTTTTAGATGCACACCGTATGAAAGTGGCATAGTAAAATGAAAAAAATATCGATAATGAATTTAAGAATGACGCAAAAGCGGCGGCTTAAAAGTAACGCAAATAACCACTTTTTAGTTGAGCGGACTTACCTGTAGGTGCGCTCCTGAAAGCAGACCTCGAATTCCAAAACAATTCCCCGGTCATTTTTCTATTTTCAGGTCCTACGAAGCATGTGACTCAGATATCTATGCAGTCTCTTTATAGGGTATTACATGCGCTTTATTGCTTTACATATTTACACAACTTAAGGCACAACTGGCGTTTTTTCGCCCGTTTTCATTCTGTCTTTTGTTGATTTATTGCGTCTATTGCAATGCAGATTCACACAGATTTCTATAACCAGGAAATTCAAAGGGATGCGTATTTCTGTTCATCCGCCGTCCTGTTAAGCAAAGTCATAATAATTTATCCTCGTATGTTATAGTCAAACACAGCAATAATCCTGAATATTTTTGCTTCTTTCTCTAATAATCGGCATGATGCTCCTTAACCTATAACGAAACGCCACTGAGAAACTGAACTTATTTACGGATATTAGGCTACTGGTCTCAGGCCTTCAGACAAACAATCGTATATTCGTCTACGAATTGTACACATTTATAAACTTGGTAATAAATACCTTTGTTATTCATATATACCTTGTCAAATGAGTCCAAAAGACGTCCAAATAGTTCCGTGACCATATGGATAATTATTCTTTCACCTAGACCGTTTGTATTTTTTAAAGTCGAGCCACCATATTAACCAACATATGACAGTTTCTGAGATTTTTGACAATTGGTTTGTTCTGTTCCCTATAAATAGTACAGAGTGTACCGGCAGAGCTTGGACGAGATGGCTAATGGTTACTCGGATGGCAGGACGCTGATTGGCTTCAGCAGAGCGTGACGTCACGAAGCTGTGAATAAGGCTGGCTCGTGTGCTTTCAGGAACATGCAGAATACTGAAGGCTGAGCGAGGAGCGTCAGCCCTGCAAGGAGATGACAGACGCGCTTTTACAACACTAGCATCGTGTACTACACCGAGAGAGACCACAGAACCGGAGGGGAAGCACAACTAGTCACTTCTAGTCAGACGGTTGGGTATCGTTTTTCGACGGGTATTCACCAGTGGATAAACGGTTATGACAAAGTATATTATTATGCCTCATGGCTTGTTTGTACTACTGCATGTCAGTATTGTAAAAACAATAATTTGATGAATTTTCAGCATTTACGCACACAAAACGATCTCTCACCGATGCTTTACCTTGACGAACACGGAGAACTGCTAACAGGCTGAGGTGGTTTGAATTTCTTTTGATGGTGATTTGATCTTCACTTCTATAAATTTATATTTTAATACCGACGCATTGATTTGTATGGAAGAAGAACGAGAAGATTGACTCCCGAGGCTTCAAAGGCTGTGGTGCTACCTCATACCTGAGAACACTATTAATCTTTTTGCCACCATCACCTGCCGTTTGGACCCTACGGATCTGTTCGCTGACGACTTGTACCAAGAAGGAAAGGAGAGGCGCCGTTGTTTGAAAATTTCCGTCAACACAACCACGCTAGGAACTTCAAGCAGATAGAGAACCAAATCCCATCATAAGAAGAAAACAACCCTTTTAAAAAGAGAGAGAGAACGAGAAGAAATTAAACAATCAAACGAAAAACTTAAGGCAGAGTACCACAGTAGAATTGTGGGAGCAAGTCCAAAGACGATGGTTCACTGTGCTGGGTGCGAGAGGCCTATATTGGACAGATTTCTACTCAATGTTCTGGACAGAGCATGGCACGTCAAATGTGTACAGTGCTGTGAGTGCAAATGTAATTTAACGGAGAAATGTTTTTCTCGGGAGGGAAAACTATATTGTAAAAACGACTTCTTTAGGTAAGCTGTTGACTAAAACCTCTTTTTCTTTTCTTACCCAAGAAATTCTTCAAACTGTTTCATTTGGACAGGCTGCATTAGAATGCAAAACGCAAACAAAACGGAATTTTCTTCTATCGATAATAAAACCGCCTTAAATGGAATATACATTTTTATTATGGCGGCGTGATTTATACTATAATTAAAGAAACAGAT
Source organism: Mormyrus proboscirostris (assembly GCA_026779585.1). Taxonomy (NCBI): domain Eukaryota; kingdom Metazoa; phylum Chordata; class Actinopteri; order Osteoglossiformes; family Mormyridae; genus Mormyrus; species Mormyrus proboscirostris. The sequence continues at coordinate 25,738 of JAODKF010000075.1, read as the reverse complement.
TTAGTATGTTTGATGGGTAGCCCAACCTCATTTCCTGAAACGCAGCACAAACTTACCCAAATAATGTCCGTGTAAATGGACTGCAGGTAAGTTAAATTAATTCTGAGCTAGGCTGAACTTTTATGATGTTTTTCAGAATATTAAACAACAATCGGTAACACTTTAATTGTAGCCTTTCAAACTCCATTTATTATCATTATTAGTATTATTATTATTAAATGTAAATGGAATTACTATTGAGCAGTATGAAACACTCTTAAGATAAAATCTAATATGTTTATGCGTGTCATGCATTATGTAAGGCTAACATACCAAACAATTTTAGGCCTAACTATTACCGTTGTGTCTGATTACGCGTAGTGTATATTGTTTTCAATCTCCTTCATTCCAATAACCAGACAAAATAGGACAATATAATTTCATGACAGTCAGTTAACTTAAAAGAGCGATCTTTCGATTTTTTCGTTTTAACGTCTCGGAATTTTTGCTGTTTTTAGACAGTGGAAAACTATTTGAAATAGCCCGCAATATCCCGACCATTTCCACGTTTAGAAGGTATAGCAACCTGCCCGGTGTAAAATGTGTTGAAGTGATATATGAGGAACTTTTTATTAGATTACCGACTAATTAAAGGCTTGTTAATTTGTATTGTTATGTAAAGCAATGGGCAGATACGTTACAAGTCTGTGTGCTCATCCTCGGTAAGGGGCTTTAAGGAAATCGCGCTTTGTTTACAAGGCGCGCGAGCCAGGGAAGCCGCAGGGATCAGTGCTCCGCCAGGGTTCCAGGAGGAAGTGTAACCCGGCCCAGTGGCAGGCTGTCTGCTCAGACTCGTGTGTTTGCCGCGGTTCAAGTGAAGATGTGATAAGTGGATTTGAATAATGAACCACTTTTAAGGGGAAACCCGCAGACAAAGCATCACAGACGTGCAGTCGACATATATTTGTGCATCGTTTCAATAAGCGCAGTTTAGGCTTGTTGTCAATTACCGGAACTGTGTATCACTGTTGTTATTCCTAAGAATCTCGCATGTTTTATTACAATTTAAACTGACAGTATTTGCGAAGAGACGATGTAAATAATTTAGTTTTAAGTTTTACATTTTATTTTAGAAAATAGAAAATAAATAATAATAATTATAATAATTATAGACCTATTGTAAAGAAAATTGGTAATGCTAGTTGGACCTAACGCTTGGCTTATTAGCGGGTTAAGACAATTTATAACACTGGAATGCATTATATATTATAGTAATTAACCAGTGTTCTTTTATAAATTATTCACATCCTTTTTTCCACAATCATATGCAAAAGCAGATTGTAATATAATTGTATCCAGTTTTATTTCATGCTGAGAGTAAAAGAAAAACCTATATCATGTGCATATTGTCGATGTATTACTGATGTTCAAGATTTTTATTTTATTTATTTATTTTTTTTTGTCAAAGAAACAACGGGGTCCTGTTACGACTCAGAAGACAGGAGTGACTGGAATGTCAGTTGCATATATACAAAATGAAGAATTACACATCTGCTGAAACGAAATAACTCGGCATACAAATTGTCCCAGAGATAATAATTTCCATGCTCCATCACAATGTTATATATTACTGTACTTAAACCTCCTTGACTTTTATACTTGAAACCACTTTTCGCATTTCTTTCCTAAAAAGAGGGTCATGGCAATGAAATTCACGAGAGTTTGTTCATGTTTTTTTTTTTTTTGCACAATGGCGAGTATTTAGCTAACGTTGTCCCGCCGTCTCTTTCGCTCTCCTTTTGCAGGCGATTCGGTACTAAATGCGCGGGTTGCGCTCAGGGGATCTCGCCGAACGACCTGGTGCGGAGAGCGAGGAGCAAAGTGTTTCACTTGAACTGCTTCACTTGCATGATGTGCAACAAACAGCTCTCTACCGGGGAGGAACTGTACATCATAGACGAGAACAAATTTGTTTGTAAGGAAGATTACCTGGGCAACAGTAACGTGAAGGACACGAACCTCCTCTCAGGTACGACGAGATACCAGTGCAAGGAAGCCAGCTTAATTCAGCAAGCATGTACAAAATGATCGGTTTATTTAATATAATGTTGCTTAATAAACACTACTGTCATTACATTAGCAAAAGTAATGTGAAACAATTTTAATCGCATGTATTCAAATATGTTTATATGCCCGGCCGTTCAGTTACGATTTCCAAACAATATTCAGATATGTCAAAAAGTATTTAAATCAGTATGTAATCTGGTCACCGCATTTCTACATTTTCCTGAGGCGCAACCCTTTTATTTGTGTATGTTTCGGTTGGATATGCGGATATTTTTACGTGGTGACGGTATATTTCTATTAATTTTGTCAGTTGCGTGACAATGCATTTAGGCCACTGCTAAAATATTGGCTGTCGTATAAATAATCATTTTAATATCCATTCCCAACTCATACATTCATTGACAATACTTTCTTCTTAAGAGAAAATTTATTTTCTTTTGAAACATTTTGATGCAGTGTTTTTCTGTTCATCAAACTCTCTTTGTAGTATCCGTACTACGGGCGATTTTTATATAAATATCGAAAATGCATGTTGAATACATAGAATACTTAATCTAAAGAAGGCCTACATTTAATCATATTCTGATTTTAATGTTTTAATTTATATTTTTCCAACAGTTACGGCATGCAGTGACCCCAGTTTGTCTCCAGATTCCCAAGATCACTTGCAAGACGACGTTAAAGACTCGGAAATTGCGAATCTGTCTGACAAAGAAATAGTAAACAATGAAAATGACGACCAAAATCTGGGCGGTAAACGACGCGGACCGCGAACCACCATTAAAGCCAAGCAACTGGAGACTCTAAAGGCGGCGTTCGCGGCCACCCCGAAGCCCACGAGACACATCAGGGAGCAACTAGCACAGGAGACGGGGCTCAACATGCGAGTGATTCAGGTACAACGGAAATAGTCCACCGGCGAGAAATGAACCAGATACCTGTAAAAAGTATATAGCACAAAAAATACAGGATGATAAAAGAATGATAAGAGGATACACATATGCAGAGCAATATATTATCTCAGTAAGATCTTGAAATTTGTAATAATTTGCAGCGTTTTGTCTTTCCGTGTCACGTTTAAAACTAACTGTAAATTATGACTTAGCTTTTGGACCTGGTTTGATTGAATTTAATTTACCTAAACACAAAAAGCCAGAGAGAATTTGCCGTTATTTCAATTGTCTTCCGGGCGAAGAGGACGGGTATTGACTCCGAGCGCTTTAGGCTTTTTAAAACGCTACCAACAAATTAAAACATATGATGATGGCTTGTTATATTATGGAAAGTGTCACACCGGACGCCTGGGCTGTCGAAGGGGCACACGAGGAGAGCTGTCCTTTGCCATGGCCTCTCTCCATGTTTCGAGTGTGTCAGAGGCGCCGCGCACCGAACAGCCACCGACACCGAACACGTTTACAAATCACTTAAATCCTATAATCGCCTGTATGGAAATCGTAGAGACCGGGGGCATGCTTTCATCGGAGGATGTCACACTGAATTCAAAAGCGAAATATTTGGCATTTGGCTTCGTATTTTCAAAGAATATTCATGTGGCTATTTTAGATAACTGGCTAGAGTAACGGTTAGATATGCCAACTGGCGTGACACTCCCGCGGACGCTGGGAGTCTTGGCAACAGGGTGGCATCACGTTTTGCGACAACATTTAAGGCCTGCTGGGCCCTTACGTAGTCAAGTGGAAACGCACAAATCTGTTTCAAATTTCTGAATGCTGCCGCGGCCTTGAAGATGGTAAAAAATAACAAGGGTGATCATGACCTGATATTGATTAATAGTCGTGGTACTTGTAGCAGTCTATTATTATTATTATTATTATTATTATTAGTAGTAGTAGTAGTAGTAGTAGTAGTAATAGTAGTGTAATAATAATACTAATGAATAATAATAATTATTATTATAATTATTATTATTATACTTGGTTTGATTTTACGCTGCAGGCTATTTACCCGGTGTCAAGGTAACGAGAGAAGATGAAAAGCGGGCTACATTGTTTGCATTAATAATTTGGATGCGATGAAAATATTTACCTACAATATATTAAGGAACATATACATAGGTATTGTTGTGGATACGTGGTATTAAGGTAATGATTAATGTAAAACGAACAGAAAGCTCAAGTCAAAAGCAGGGTACGAGATTAACAGAGTGGAGGAGTTAGATGTTTAAGAACGTTGCGATAAAGTATAATTAGCAGTCGGAATTCAAGGATGAATATATAGATTACGAAATAATAACCTCGCCGAGCCGGTTAATATATCGGTAACAACCCTCCTATTAAGTATTAATTGGAGATTTTAAGTCCTTGGTGTAGCCCTACTGTCGGGGTAAATGGAGGGTTAAAAGATCATTAAAGTGAGGTTAGATCTGAGAGTCTCGGAGTGACGATAATTAGGAGTAATCTTGTCACGGCAATACGAATTCACTCAATCACATCAACTCATCCCAGTCGAGACTTGAAAGCATTTTGCGCATCACGCAGCATCGGGAGGTACAAATAAATCAACTAAAGTAACATGCAATGGCGGCGGTTTATGATGACGCCATGGGGTTATTATTATTATTATTATTATTATTATTATTATTATTATTATTATTATTATTATTAACATAATTCGTGACACAATAGCCTGCGATGTACTGTTTTTTTGTTTTTAATATATCATTACAGGTAAAGATCTGACCTACTTATTGTTCTGTCTGTCGTCTTCATTTTTGATAATTTGTCATAGGCTAAAAATGTTTTTCATATGTTTAGGGGTTATTAGGCCTATATCGTTCGTTTATTATCTTAATTTGATGGTTGTATACGTTGCCATGCCGTCTTGTATGTAGGCCTAATTACCGATGTTTTATTTTATCATAAAAGAAAAAAAGATACAACAGTTTTTCGGTGAAAATAGCCTGTTTACTAGAAATACAGAATCTGTTTATTACGTTCGTAATTCTGTGTCTTAGTTTTATTTTCTAGCCTATTTATTTATAAGTAATGCAGTGATCCACAAAACGGTTATTTCAACGAGTTCATACCGTCTATTTATACGAAACTTGAATTTAAAAATGTTTTTACAATGTTTTACTTATTTTAAAATTTTAATTTGTATTTTAATGTAGTCGCCGCCTCGTTTTTTTTTTTCTTAGAAGGTCTCAAGCAGTAAACCCGTACATTTCAGCATTTCACTCGGGTTGATATGTAATATTGCCGTTTGGACTGGTTATATACATTCAAGACATCGGTCTGTCTGTCTGCAGGTATGGTTCCAGAACCGGCGATCCAAAGAGCGGCGTATGAAGCAGCTGAGCGCTCTTGGAGCCAGGAGACATGCATTCTTCCGAAGCCCGAGGCGGATGAGGACGCTAGTGGACAGACTGGAACCCGGAGAGCTTCTTCCGAACGGCCCCTTCTCTTACTACGGAGGTGAGATTTTGCGGCTTCACATTCTTGTGTAAAGTACGCGTAATTTAACACGTGTTCGCTAACGGCTACTTCTGTTTGTACTGCTGTCCCATGACGCTCAGAAAAACAGCGATGGTTTATCAACTGATATAATTTAAATTAAAGCATGCGACGAGTTAAACTACTCAAATGTGCATGGTTCGTATGTATTCGAAATCACTGTTTTCCAGAACAAAAATGCGGACAATTGCGTCCCCTATCGTGTAAGGAACGAATTTTGTCCAAATGCGACATGTGAAACATTTAGTGAGCTGTTTTTTTAAAATAGGCCTTCACTGGTTCGAATTTGCAATTTCAGTATCATTTCAAATTGACATGGGTGACAAACACTTTTCGTTAGTTTTATTGGTTGCTGGAGCTTGAACTGAAAAAATATAAATAAATAAGTGATTTTCCATAAAATTATATTTTATTAATTGAGTGGGTTATATATTATTAACCTAATATTAATATTAGTAATATTTCGTACTTGTCTGTATGGTATGCTCACGCGTTTGTGTACGTGCATATAATATGTGTGTGTGTGTGTGTGTGAAATTTGAATATTGTAGCAAATTTGAACACATTAAACATCACTACTGAATGGGATATATGGATACTGTTGAAACAAGGACTGCAATAATATGAGTAACAATAACAATATTGATACGTTCAACAACAGTAACACCAGTGAAGCTGTTATTGATGTTGTTGTGGTGTCTCTTGTTATGGTAGCAATTAGAAACCTACATTTAAGGCATTACTTTATGGTATAGTAATCGGTGTCAGGTACCTGATTCTTTTGATTGTGTCGGCACGTTGCCTCAGCCCGCAGTAATGGGAAATACACCTATAGCAAATTTCTGGGGCTGGCTTTCAGTTTGGGAAAAGCCAGCAATCTCCATCCGGAGTGCTTCTGTTAATTTGTAACTAGACAGTTTCATTGGGGCCGATTGGCCGTCAGACCTCCCTGCAGCCAGCTTTTGTTCTCCTGCTACGTGAAGAGGCAGAACAGGCTTTCAGGAAAACCAAGTGCAGTTTCCCCACCGCTGACGTCTGTGCCAGTATGCTGCCTGGATTTAGACCGCATTCTGAGACATGGCTACCTCTTAATGAAAAGACAAACCAGCTCCTGTAAGATGATGAAACCATTGAGTCATTGACTTTTTTTTTTTAAACCATTTTAACTAAAGTCGACAGCTACCATCTGCAGTTCCGTGAAGACTTTTTTTAGATGGAAAGAAGTATAATTTTTCACGAGTTTATTTTTCAAAATTAATATCCATCCATCTGTCCTTCTTCAGACACTCTACTACATAAACATAATAAAGTAAAAATTAAATATGTATATAGGCTTTCTGTAGCTGATTTTTAGGTCAGTATTTGAGGTCATATTCAGATAATGGTATATAGAACAAAAATGATCAAAATATGCTACCTTGTTAATATATAAAAACTATATGACGTATACATTATTTTAAAAAATGAATTTATTCTCCGTATTAAATTTTTTAAACTGTAAAACTTATCAGAAGGTAAAATCACTAATGAAATGTTTTTTTGTAATTAATTTCTGAAAAAAAATCATTCTCCACCCAAGATTAATTTTGATTTAAGTGTAACATTTTCTGTGACTAATGTGGTAAAGAAAACTTTCCCCATCGAAACCAAAAATAGATTAATCCAAAACAGCGTTATAACAGAGCCTTTGTTCAAAGTCTTACCCTGATATTTTCATTTTATTTTTATCAGATTATCAAAGCGAATACTACGGTCCTGGTGGCAACTACGACTTCTTCCCCCAGGGACCCCCCTCCTCACAGGCACAGACCCCCGTGGACCTCCCCTTCGTGCCATCCTCCGGCCCCACTGGCACCCCCCTTGGGGGCATGGACCATCCCCTCCCGGGACACCACCCATCCAGTGAGGTCCAGCGCTTCTCTGACATCATGTCTCATCACCCCGGCGACTCGCCCAGCCCGGAGCCCGGCATCCCGGGGCCCCTGCACAGCATCTCCTCTGAGGTGTTTGGGCCCAGTCCACCTTTTACCTCACTGTCTCTGAACGGCAGCGGATACAACAACCACTTGTCACACCCGCCCTCGGAAATGAACGAAGCCACAGTCTGGTAGCGAGAAAGAAAGAAAGAAAGGACAAGCCGGGAGGGAGGGAGAAAGGAGAGCAGAGTGGGGGAGGGGGCTGTGCGAGACTTGGGGGGTGGTGATAGGGGCTTGGACGTTGATCAATTTTTGTCATTCTTATTTATTTTTTCTATTTCCTTTGTCCATATGATTTTATAAGGAAAGGGAGCATACAGAAAACGGCAGCACCGCTGGACTGAGAGGTTGTAAACATATATCTTGGTATTTTGTTGATGTTCGGTTGTTTTTTTGTAACAATTTAAGAACAAAACCACGTAAAAGAGTGGGTGTGACTGTTTACCTGTGTTAATGCTCTCTGTATGCTGTGGGCTTGACGACTCCGTCATGACGACCAACACAGCAGTGCCCCGCCAGAAATATCCACTGCACCACCTGGGAAAAAAAGAACCATTTTAAATTCTACCATTTTTGGAACGCAAAAGCATCGCTAGCTACTGTCAAAGACTAAACGGCTACATATAAAACGCCTAGAACGGTAGGTTTTGTGGCCAGTGATACTGACTCTAGAACAGCTGAAATGAGTCAGCCTTGTGTATTCATGGCTCTAGATGTGGCCCTGATATCTATCTTAATGCTCCTCAGACCTCTTTGCCGTTCAAGGCTCCGCCATATTGACACTTAAACACCTTTTTGATGCTAAACATGTTTCTGAAGGGCAAGGGATTTATTTTTTTTTCCTATCTTGGACTTTCTTTTCATTCTTTCAAGAAATCCACCAAATCCCAAGAAGTTTGCCTTCAAAAGGTAAACGTTAAAAAGTTATATGGATTGTAAACCCTTTATTTAATGGAAGAGAACTTGAAATGTTGCTAAATGAAGTCTACCTTCTAAAAGTCTTTTAATGGGGGTCTGAAAGGGACTTAGAACAGTCAACTGTTTACGTAATATATTTAATTCAGGAGTTAAAGTATTAACCATGTTTTAGAACCTCTTGATCCAGATGAAAAAAATGTTCCAAGCAACCAACCAAACTTTTGTATTGATTTTATTTATATTGTATGAAAAAAAACAAGTTTGCTGGAGTTGTGGTTCACTGTGCTAGTTTGTATAAGATTGTTGTTTACAAAAAAAATTTAAAGAAAAAAAACACAAGTAAGTAGACAGTTGCCAAATAAAGGCATAGCACAAATACTGTAAAAGTGCTTTGCACCATCAACTGCAGACCGTGTTGAAACAAGTGTCAGTGTTTAAAAAAAGTAAAGAAGTATTTACTTCTTGATTTTCTAGTCTGCTGAAAAAAAACATTCATAAAATTGTTAATATAATAACATACTTAGACCAACAGGTTTTATTTTTGTGTCTTTAAAAGAAAATCCAAAATATTAAAATTGATGGTCAAATATGCAGCCAGACGCTGCTACTTTCTTTAAATATTAAGCCCCTCATGGTATGTCTTTAATTGTTCTAATAAACCTGAGCTTATGTGCCATTCAGTGCATATTAGACCATTCACTGTATAAATACAACATGTTGAAAGATTTGTGAGTTTTTAATAAAACTAGAAAATATAAACGTCGTATGGTTAAAAGGCTTTCTTTGGTAAGGTTAGTCTGCCATTTCATCTTGTTTAGAATATGTGAGGGTCTGTGTACAACAAAATATATTACAAGAATTATACTTATAGACGAATAAATTATTATGGTGTTTATTATTCCATTAACCTTTGGTCTATCAAGCACCTTAACGTTGCAACTGGCGATTTTATGCTCAAAACAACGGAAGAACACGCGCTTATAAAGGATAACGGGAGCGCAGGGGCTGGATTATCCTCCACATAAATAAGTATTTGTCCCTCACGTTTCACCTGTGCATCCCTGCAGAAGACCAGCCTACGCACTCTCATAAGACTGCAGCCTTCTCTAAAATGTTGGCACAATAAGTAACAAAAGATAATCTGCATTGGCCAGCAGTAGTGGAATAGCACGCAGCCTTATCTAGCGATGCATCATTTGCGTGAGAATCCAACGTGGGAGATTTGCATTCTAAGTACACCCATGGCTAAACGGGCTGCTGTGGCACCTGTCAATCTCTTTGTGTTTATCGAGGTTTCACTGACAGCGCACTGGGGTGCGTTGAATCCTGAGAAAATGCCCCACATGATTAGAAACAACGACTGCTACTTTAAAATACAGCAAACGGTGATTCCATAAAACATATTATTTAAACGTTTCCTATATTTTATATCAGATCAACAGTTTTGCTCTTACTTTCTGACTTATTTTGCTGTACGTAACATTGGAGTTAATGGTACAGAAACAACATTTAGCTGTTCCTCTGCCCCCCTGCTCGTATTTACCCAAGGGTCTGGGAAGCGGAATCGGGGAGTGTGAGAGCGACCCCTTATTTGACGCGTGTCTCCCGGCCAGCTGGGCTCCCAGCGGCGGCCACGCTCCCCGGCTCTCTCCCGCCTTTGTTTACAGCAGTAAGGAAAGCAAACGAGCATGGAGGCTTCATCGTTATGTGTCTCCCAGCATGACCGAAGCTCTCACGGGCGTCTCTCTGAATGCACCATCACACCAGTGCAGATTCTTAGTTCCCTGCAAGTCAAGGAAGCGCCGGCATCTATATAAAGAATATAAAATGAAACTGATACGAAGCATTGTGAACGCGCGTTAACTTTACTTGACTTTTTTTTCTTTATTTAGTCGATTTAAATTACGAAATGAAAAATGGTATAATGCGCCATATTGATTTGTTTTTCCAAAGAAGTGTAAAAATTATTCAAAGGCGCGAAAGGGCAGAGCAAAGCGGGCACCCGGGTGCGGTGCGTTTCCAGGGGGAAAAGCCGTTATCTCATTGCGCTGTGCGGTTTAGTTTGAACAAGCCCACTGGTCCCTCCACAGCGCCCAGCGCATAATCCCCTATGAATTAATCATGGTCCTGAGAGTTAAACAGGCCCGGTGCTGCTCGGGGTGGGGGCTGGCTCTCCGGAGCCGGGCGGCTTAGCCGCGCAGCTGAATCCATGCACCTCGACCCAGGAGGGCACAACTCTTTAAATTCAAATTCATATTGATTGAATATCGGGTACTGGATTGAGCTGACCTTGTGGAGATGTTAACTATAAATCCTCTTTAAGAGGACTGAATTATTTCAAATTATGTTTTAATATTTTAAATTCAGAATAAAAAAATAACAGTATACAAACAATTAAAATTAGATACATGACAAATTCTTAAAACTGAAATAAAAGATTTTGCACGCAAATCAAGTTTACTGAATAAACAAGTAAAGAAATATAAAGCTAAGTTTAAAAAAAAGCAATTCGACCAGTTGAAACGCACTGGCGATTGTTTATGACGTAATCCGGCGCCGCGTGTCGCGTGTAGCTCAAGGAAAATGGCTGCCTCCATATCCCAGCAACTCGAAGATTTGTTAAATCCCTTACCAAAATTCGCGGACCCAGAAGACGACCAGGATGAAGGTAAGTTTCGACTTATATTCGTAATTCTACATTAAGCAGAAAAAAGGAATGTAAAACTCATTTGCGCTCATTAAATGGGTTTTTTCGCACGATCTTAGGAACACGCGTGGCATAATGTACTGCTTGCTGGTATAAATTACTTGGAGTACTAATGGCAGCCTTTCGGATTGAACGCGAGTTACAGTTTCAAAGTTAAATTCATTGGTATTTATGAATGTATAACACAAAACATAAATCGAATGAAGAGTGTAAAAGCGCGTGCGATTGGTTACTATTATCACTGGAGAAAACTAACACCGAATGATCCAGGATGCAGCAAGGTAACAGTTCAATTTGACGGGACTCTTTCACGTGTTATCACCAAAACGATCAAAAAAATTCTCGCATATTGATCTGATGTTTTCGCTGTCATCCCATTCTCAAAAAGGATGAAGAATGCTTTCTTATGCTCCTGTCGATTGTACTCTAGACTTTATTTCTTTTGTATTGACTCGCTTTCGACACTTTTACGTCAGCTCTATACAGGGATTCATATTTGACAAAGAATATATCGTTTTGCATATTGTTCTCTATAATCACAACTCGTCGTGTTAAAATTGGAGTGGGGGATGTTTTTCACGTCTGCTGTTTACCTACTGTTTTTAAATAAGTTATAGAATATTTATTTCCATGGAGGCAATTAGTGGAACGAAAGATTATGATGGCAGCACAGAGGAAACCGCACATACAAGCAGGGGAAAGGGGCTTAAAACATGATTCTATTAGCGGATCCACCATTTCTGTAATGGCTTCAAATCGTTTGTTGAAAATCGTTACTGTCTTTTTGATTGGCGAAACCTTGTTGATCCTCCGATGGGTAGCTACCCGCTTCGTGGAGCTTGCGGTGGGACCCACACGGTAAGTGAGGTGAGGAGTGCAGCTGATTAAAGTGGCGAAGATGCCACCTTATGGCGACCACTAGCCTTCTGGGTTTTCGGAGCAACTATGTGTGGTTACATGTGTTTGGAATGCACCATTCCAGTATTTATTTTGTTTTTCTACTACGGTAAACGAGAGTTGAAAACCGCGTTGATAATACGAGATCATATGCTGAATCTTTTCTTCTGTAATTCAGATTTTGAACATGCGCTATTCCGCATCTTATCTACATATAATTCTTCCCCTGGAGACAGTTGTAATACACCTGAATTAATAACAATTTTGTTTGTTAAATATTTTTAAAACAAGTTAAATACTTATAATGGATTTATTTTCTTAAGGTATCTAGGAGGCTTCTAGTCGGTTCCCGAGCTTTTATTATGCGTAAGGACGGACTTCGTGTTTTCATTATTTATTACCTTGTTGAACCATACTTAGGTACTTGTAATGCCCATTTTTCTAGCCATAAAGTAGGAAACCTGACAGGAATGTTGTGTTTATACAAATGAAACAGCAGCTTGCATTTGATTTGTTTTCAAAAGAGGTGGTGGATCATCATAAATGCCATGAATTTGTTGTCTAACAATTAATGTCTTGATGTGTTCGTCTGCGGACTGCGCATGTGTATTTTTGGAGCAAGCGGTCATTCTTTACCTTGTTTAATTTTTAATCTTTTTTTAGAAAGGCGGTAGAGGAACAAGAATGATATAGAGCTATTACTGATGGAGTCGTTTGATAAAAATGGATATACAAACGCATAAATAATGCCACAGTAGACTTTAAATAATTAACATTAAAAAGTAATATAAAATGTATTATGCCAGTGGCTCCATTTGTGAGGTACTTGAACAAGAAAACCCAAGATTCAGTATTTGAATCCATTCATTATTTACTGGCTTTCGCCTCAGCCCATGTACATACATACATACATTTGTCTTAATAAGATTCATTAAGTAACAAATCGCTTTTTGGTAGAACCTGTGTGACTCGTTGCCGTGTTGCTAAAAGTTGCCTCCATCCCTACACCTCGCAGAGACCCGAGCCAAGGTGATAGAGGCGTTCGACGAGGGAGAAAACGAAGGCGAAAGTAGCGGTGGCCTGCAGAAACGAGCCTCTGCCCCGCTGTCCGATACGGACCGGCGGTACCGGGGCAGGGTGACGTCGCGCAAGAAGCTGCAGGAGGAGACTGAATCTTCCGGTAAGTCTTGGGGGGTGGGATAGATAGATTAGGGGATGCATGTGTTAACTTGTGTCATGATTCTATGTTAAATTCCCGTTGCCGGATCAGTGTGGATGGTAAAATGTCAGATGGGAGACTGATGAAGAAAGTGTAATGAATTGGATCTGGAGAGGAAGTTGCTTTTACAGTAGCAAGTGACCTATTGATCATAAGTGATTGGACACTCGATCTCCACTCAGAACCCCTGATCAGCGTCATGGAGGGGTGGGGGGGCAGACAGATGCCCCATTGTGCTGTAATTGAAGCTCCAGCTGTTTGTTTCTCTGTTACTGTACAGAAAGTGCCTCGCGTTGCTGTTAATTAACGAAATCCCCGCTTATCCTAAGAGGAAGATACCTGGATTAAGGCAGAGATTTGCAAGTCAGACTGGAGACATTGCTAATCAATTTTAAACCTATTAGACGATTAATTTACTTTGGTTAGCGAGCATGGTGGCTGCTCGCCCTAATCCCTCCGGTGTTGTCACTTTGGCTGCTGATGAGTGCTGAGTTGACTGTGAAGGTTGGCTGGTCAGACACCTGTGAGCTGCCGGGAGATGAGAGAAGCTTTGCATTTCTCATTTGACCTTGGAACAGTCCTATGTCCGTAAAAATTCATTCACACATCGTGGTCCAGATTTCCCGATGTCCTGCCCACTTTTTCTATTGGTTAGTAAAATTCATGATTAGGGATTTTTTTTTTAATTTTTTAATGGAGTTTTTGCTGTGCCTTTTTTTTTTTTTAGAAGAAGAAGGTGAAAGTAAGGACACTGATGAAGATGAAGATGAGAATGAAGACCTCAGTGACGAGGAGGAGCGGGACATGGACGAAGAGGATTATGAGAGTGAAGATGATACCGAGAGCTTTACTGCTTGCACAGCAGAAGCAACCACCATGAAGACCCTGGTGAAGAAGATGAAGGAGACGGACATTACCTTCCCCGCTCATGTAGACTTCCGCCAGCTAACCGAAGGTATGGATGATGATGGAGACAGTGATGAGGATGAAGAGGATGAAGGGACAGAGGAAGATGAAAGCGAAGACCTGCAAACAGAGGAGGACATCCAAGAGGATGACTTGGATGAGGATGATGGTGCTGTGATGACTTTCTCCAAAGCGAAGGTCAGTGAGGAAGTGGAGAAGGGGCAAGCCGTGAAGAATCAGCTTGGTATGTATGTCTGAATTTCACCGCTGCTGCTGAATATCCAAGAGCTGTATCACTTGAACCTTCATTTCTCCTCATGCTTTTGACTCTCCAGCTCTCTGGGACCAGCTTCTAGAAGGACGAATCAAATTGCAGAAGGCTCTGTTGACAGCCAATCAGCTGCCCCAGCCGCACACTTTCCCGGAGTTCAAGGCCAGAGGTGGAGCAGACTTCACTGATGCACTGAAGAACAGTGAGTAGCCTTTCCACCAGCATTTCTCCCCATTTTATTCTTCCTTTTCCTGTATAGTCAAATCAGCCAATCAGAGAGAGCCACCGTGGGCGGGCTCTTTTTCACCGCTGCCATCTGTAGCCTGGTAATGTGGCCCTAGATGTGTCCTGCTGATTTCAGTGTGCTGAAGTTTTCTGCCTCAAGATCTCGAGTTAGCAAGCTCACAAACCTGAAAGCCTGGTTATTTTTAACATTTAGCCGCGAGACATAACCTCCTGTCTTCTGGGTTTGGTGCCCAACTATAAAACCCAGAATGATATATCCACTAAGCGAGGGTGTATGGTATGAATAATTAGCGTTGCTCTGTAAGATGGGGACACTTTGCCGGTGCTGGAGCCGCTCGCGGCCCGCCGTCACCCTGCCGTGTCCGTGGGCTGGACTTTTCCCTGCTTTATTTTTAAACGCTCTTTCCAATTAAAGCGGCCTTGTGAGAGGGTAGCCAGCCAGCACTGTTATTCGATTCCATTAAAATGAATGAAGCGATGGCATGTGACAATGCAGTTAACAGGAATTAAAACCAGGGGCAAGATGACAGATTACAGGCGAAATTGAGTGCTGTGTGTGCGGTGCGCGGAATCCGCCTTTCTCCCTCATTCTCTCTCTCTCTCTCTCTCTCTCTCTCTCTCTCTCTCTCGCACTCTCACACACACACACACACACACAAAAAAAACACCCAGGTGTTTAGGTGGGTGTCCAGGTGATCAAGTCCGAATTCCCCCATCTTTTGAAATGCTTCCAATGCCCAGCTTGAGGTTTTTTTTCTTCAGATGCCTGCGCCCAGGAGGGGGGTTTGCTGCCGCGACGTGGAGTGCGTCATTGTTAATATGTTGTTATACCCTGCCGACACCCTCAATGAATGTCACATGACTTTTAAAATAGTTTTTATAGTGTGTTGTTTATCTGAAGCCTGTTTAACTTCTGTACCTCCTTCAGTGGTACAACAGCAGGTTCCCTCCTTCCAGTGGATCTGAGCCCGTAAAAACTTTTGATCATTACTCAAACTTAACCACTATATTAGCGGTTTTACCCCGAACCCTC
>JAODKF010000074.1:1081507-1091675 GCA_026779585.1 Mormyrus proboscirostris | reverse complement strand
TTTATTTTTTGCAGAAAATACCTCCCATAATGCCCCAGACCTACGGTCCCTCAAACAAAAAAGAAACAACCTAGCAGTAAAATGTACTTTCTGCGTTTCCTAGTATTTTTTTTATATTTTATATGATTTGTTTATTCAAATTAGACTTCAGTCTATTCAATGTAATGTTACTGGGAAGTATGCCACTAGGGGGAGCTAAAGTTTCTGGTATAGGGTTGTCAAGCGATATAGAAGAAGCACGGTGGTGTATGCCGGGTGTTCCGTCTGTGTTGCTGCCAGTAAAACAGTTGAATGCCGAAACCAGCCTAGCATTGAATAATTGCCATCGGAGGATATCACACAAGAGGCGACGAGGATTAAAGTCTGATGAAATGGCCGCAGTGATCGGAACGGTGAGTCCATTTTCCTGTGAGTCCCAGCCGTGGGAAGAATACAGGTACAGTGAAATGTCTTAGAGGCAAATGGTATAATGGATCAGGATAGGAAGAAAGCTATGTTGCTAAGTGGAGTTCATTTACTTGTAGTTTGTTGCGGAGTCTGCTGAGTCCCGAAGCACCCAAAGACAAGATGTATGTACAGCTAACTCAGATTCTTAAAGCTTATTTCAATCCGTAGTTGTCCAGATTGTCCAGCGATTTAAATTTAATTTGTGCATACAGAGTAGCAATGAATCTGTGGCTAACTACGTACATGTAGCAGAGTTAAGGAAGCTGTCTCAGCATTGTGAGTACAGGGATGCGCTGACACAAATGCTGAGAGATAGATTAGTCTATGGGGTGAATGACGACAGGATGCAACGGCGGCTATTGTCTGAGGTGGAACTGACATTTGATAAAGCCCTGAGGTTATGTTTAAGCTATGGAGTCAGCACCTAGGCATGTCAAAGATCTTCAGGGAATGCTAGCAGATGATACGGTTCACAAGACACACACATGCCAAAGATACAAGGCCCCCTCTATAAAGTGTCAAGTGAGTACTCCCAGCGAAATGTTACCGTTGCAAGGGGCCGCATGCTGCAGCGAAATGCAAGTTTGTGTCAGTGATCTGCCACAACAGTGGCAAAGTGGGGCACATAAGAAAGGCCTGCAGATCCAAGGCAGGGGCTTCAACTGCGTAAATAGATGCACACATGGCTCGGAAAGGTGACAGCAGAGGACCTGGAAAGGAGGGGGAGAGCAACACAGAGGACAGTAAGGTCATTAATACCATCTTTAGTGTGTCACAAGAACCACCTAAGGTAGCTTGCATAGTGACCATCAATGAAAGGGAAGTCACCTTTGAAATAGACACAGGTTGTCGGGTAACCATTGTAAGTAGAGAACAATACAGACAACTGTGGAGAAAATCATCCATTTCAGAGTTAAAGTTCTGCTCACTGAAATTAAAATCCTAAACAGGAGAGGGATTAGTAGTGCTAGGAATGGCGGAGGTGGAGGTGCAGAACCAGGGTACAATAAAAACATTGCCTTTAGTGGTAGTGGAAGCTTCTGGACCAAATCTACTGAGCTCACAATGGCGGATCAGCTGGTCTGCAAGGTGGACTCAGAATCCATTACAAAGGCTAGAAGAGGTGCTGAAAAATCATGTAGCATTTAAAGAAGGGTTAGGAAAACTCAAGGGTACAGCAGCTACAGTAAGATGTACGTAGACAGGGAGGCACAGCCGCAATCCTTTAAGCTGAGGCCGGTTCCATATGACCAGATTATAGAACGAGTGCAATTTGCAGAGTGGGCTGCACTCATTGTTCCTGTCCGAAAACCAGATGAATCCATCTGAATTTGTGGGGATTATAAGGTCACAATAAACTGTGTATCTAAACAACAGCATAATTGTCATTCCCGGCTAGTCCGGTCCTTGTGTGTGCCATGCCCTCTCATTTCCCACGTATCCCATGTATTACCCTGATTGTACTCGCCTGTTGCCTGTTAGTTTCTGCTTGTTCTGTGTATATCAGTCCATGTCTTTCCCATGTTCACTAGATCCGTCATTGATGTTTGTTGCCGCATGCTCCCCCATTTACCTGTTTGCCCTATTAAACCCCGTTTTCCCCGTATTATGGCTCGCTGTTTCCTTCCCTGCTCACCTGCCTCCCCCGGTCACGACAGAATGATGGATCTCCTGAAAGACTTGCCGCTGCAGGATGAGGACCTATGGCTCGTCCTGCTGCACGAGGTGGATTATTAGCGAGAGCTTATTTGCCCTAGCGGAGAAGAGCTGGACGCTACTCCAGGGAGTTACCAGTGCACGCAATGGAGGAAGTGTGCTCCCTCCTGCAGCAGCTCGTCTGCCAGGTAAAGGAGAAGCCGCTCCAGCCACTCACCTGCATGGAGGCAACCCCCACCTACCGGTCCCGGTCGGTGAAAGAATAAGAGGTGCAGGGGAAAAGGAGAGGAAGCCGCCCCGATGATCTACTTGGGGGCGGGCTATCTCTCCACAGCCTCTCTTCCTGCGGAAGGTCAGGAGGAACCCCTCCTGACTCAGCAACCCCAGGGGATCATCTCAGCCACACAGCCACTATCACCACAAGCCTCCATGTTCCAGGGTGGCCGCCTGGAATATGTGGAGATCGGGTCCGTCTTGGACGCAATGCCGTGGGTTCTGCAATCCCTTAAAGGGACCACGCAGAGCCAGGAGGCGTCGACCCTGGATGCGCTGTTGAGGCGCCCGACCTCCCGCCAGCTGCCCCTGCTCCGTCCGTTGCTGCTACCGCCCCTCTGCCCACGGCACCGCCCGCTGCTGCCGTCGCCACACCCGCGGGTTCTCCTGAGGACGCCGCCACGTCCATAGCTCTGCCCACTGCCGACGTTCCTGTCCCACCAGCACCTATGGTGCCCCCTGCTGGTCTGGAGTCGGCAGTTGCTGCACCACTCACGGCTCCTACCTCCGCCCTCCAGCCTGCTGCCGCCACTGCATCCGCAGCCCTGCCTACTGCTGTACCTGAGGTTCCACCCCTGGGTGCAGCTACACCTGAGGTGCCCGCTGAGGTGCCCCCTGGCCTGCCTGTACAACCCGTCCTGCCTGTCCAGCCCAGCCCCCCTGTCCTGCCTGTCCAGCCCGGCTCACCAGTTGGCGCTTCAGCCGCGCCGCCTGCGGTCATGCCCGTGGCTCCGGCTGCACCGCCTTCGGCCTCGCCTGCTACCCTGGCCCAGTCTCTACCTGTTCTGGCACCTGCTGAGGCTCCCCCTGCTGGCCCAGAGTCGGCGGTCGCTGCGGCACCGCCTCCCACCTTGCCTTCCCTGGTGTCCCCTCCGGCTCCCTCCTCTGCCCCTCTGTTGGTCCTTCCGGCTCCCTCCTTTGTCCTGTCATTGTCCCATCCGGCTCCTGCCTCCCAGAGTCTTTCCATCTTCGGCTGCTCGGTCATCCGCAGCCCCTCCGGCTGCTGCCGTCTGCCCGCAGGGGTTCTCTCAGGCTCCCCTTGTCCCTCTGTCCTTCTCCTTCCTGCCTCCTGTGTCTCCTCTGTTCCCTCCTGGTTCCTTTGTCCCTCCTGTCTTTCCTCCTTGTCCCTCAATATCTCCCTTTTTGGTCTGTCTGTCTGCGTTTTCTGTCCCGTGTTGGGTGTTGTCCTGGGTTTTGCCCCTCTGCGTGTTTTGTGCTTCTGTTTTGTTCCCTGTGCCCCGGTGATGTTTTGCTTCGGTTTTTCAGGTCCCGTTCTCCCTGGTCTCGTCCCGTCCGTCGTCTGGAGTGCGCGCCTTTTGGGGGGGGGGGTTCTGTCATGCCCGGCTCGTCTGATCCTCGTGTGTGCCACGCCCCCTCATTTTCCACATGTATTACCCTGATTGCACTTGCCTGTTGCCTGTTAGTTTCTGCTTATTCTGTGCATATCAATCCACGTTTTCCCCTTGTTCACTACATCCATCATTGATGTTTGTCGCCGCACGCTCCCCCATTTACCTGTTTGCCTTATTAAATCTCGTTTTCCCCATATTATGGCTTGCTGTTTCCTTCCCTGCTCACCTGCCTCCCCCAGTCATGACAATAATATCCCTAAGGTTGAAGACCTGTTTGCACAGTTATCAGGGGGGCTGTTTTTCACAAAATTAGACATGAGTCATGCCTACCAGCAGGTGGTACTGGATGAAGGGTCCAGGAGATATGTCATCATTGCTGCAGAAAGGAAGCAGGTTTTTAATCGCGCAACCTATGGCAGAGAGGCAGCACGCAAATTGCTACAACTCTGTCAATGCAATGGTATCTGATTGTGCCATTGCACTGTCCAGGGGCTGGGATATGCAGGCTCAGTTCGACGTTTTTCATAACGGGCTGTCGGAAGAAATTAAGGACAAATTAACCTCCAGAGAAATGCCGGGGACCTTCGAGGAATTAATTAACCTCGTTATTTATGTGGAGAACCACTTCCGTCAGCCCCACAGGGAACTTCACAGATGGTTTGATGTTCCAGGTGTCCGCAAAGCAGCTTGTGTGAGCTCTTCTGAGCGCCCCGCCAAAGCTGTGCAGGTGGACCAAACCCATTTATCTGCTACAGTATTACAATGACGACCGACTGCCAATGCCTGTCTGTTAGTGAACCGCGGGTTGGGTGCAGGCGGTTTTAGGGCAGACATTTTTAAAATATCGTTGGTGCGGGAGGGCAGGTGGGACAAAACGCTACAAATCTATGTCATCTATGGGTTACAGTGTCACAAATGACACTTCTTTGGTAGGTTCCATGGCAATACAGGCTCACTGGTGTTTTTTTTTTCCTTAGTTGGGTTTTGGGTCAGTCGGTCGGTTTGGCGTGGGAGTTAAAAAAAGCCAACCTGTGCAACACTACTGTCAGTACTGTAGGCAGATGAGACATTATATTGCTAAATGCCCAGTAAAAGGATGCACCCACCAGTAAAGAGTAGGGCCCTGGTGAGTGTAGCTCCAATATTTTCCTCCTCAGTTCCACGTACCTTTTTACCGGTGGTGCTCTCCTATGGAGAGATCCAGCAGCCCTTAGCCGCCCTGGTTGACTGGAGCTGATGACAATTTTATTGACACCACACTGGTCCACCAGTGGAGACTACCCACCACACCCGTACAGACACAGCTGGTGGCCTATGCGCTGGATGGATGATGAATAGCCACCATCACCCGTGCTACACTACCGGTGAGTCTTGCTATTGGGGGTAATCATGTGGAGGAACTGTCTTTGTATGTAATTTTTTATATAGTAAGGCCCAGGCATCCTCTCTACCTCCTCATCGACCTTCTGACTGTGCTATCGATCTGTTACTAGACACCTCACCCCCTAGAGGTTGTCTGTACTCCTTGTCTGTCCCTGAAAGGAAATCTATGTAGGATTACATAAGTAGTGCTCTAGTATCAGGTATTGTTTGGCTGTCATCTTCAGCAGCAGGAGCTGGATTCTTCTTTGTAGAGAAAAAGGATGGGTCCCTCCAGCCTTGTATTGACTACCGCGGGCTGAACCAGATTACCGTCAAGAATCGTTATCCCTTACCCCTGTTGTCCTCGGTTCTTGATGTACTTCAGGGGGTTAGCTGGTTCACTAAACTTGACCTATATGGCGTCTATCATCTGGTTAGGATCCGCAAGGGGGATGAGTGGAAGACCACCTTTAACACACCTTCTGGGCATTATGAGTATTTGGTTATGCCTTTTGGGTTGACTAATGCAGTTCGCTATGTTCCAAAGGCTGATCAATGATGTCCTTCAGGACATGTTGAACAAGTTTGTCTTTGTTTATTTGGATGACATTTTAGTGTTTTCCAAGTCTGAACAGGATCACGTCATGCATGTTTGTGAGGTCCTCCAACGCTTATTAGTCAATAAGCTATTCGTCAAGGTGGAGAAATGCGAGTTTCACTGGCAGTCGATCTCCTTCCTTGAGTTCAACCTCAGAGAGGGTTCAATTGGGATGGATCCAGAAAAGATCCAAGCCGTTGCAGAGTGGCTTCAGACCTCTACCAAGGTCCACTTCCAGTGGTCCCCAGTGGCTGAGCAGGCATTCCTGGCCCTTCACAGAAGCTTCACCATGGCCCCTATTCTTCAGATCCCTGATCCCTCTCGACAGTTTGTGGTGGAGGTGGACACTTCCAGCACTGGTGCCGGGGCTATTCTATCCCAGAGACACGTGACAATAAATTGTATCCTTGTGCTTTTTTATTCCACATAAGTTAACCCCAGCCAAAAGGAATTATGACATTGGCAATCGAGAACTGCTGGCAGTATATCTGGCAATGGAGGAGTGGCAGCAGTGGCTCAAGGACCCATTCCTGATCCTCACGGATCACAAGAACCTGGAATACAGTATCTACAGTCAGCAAAGCGACTCAATGCACACCAGGCTAGGTGGTTTCTATTTTGTAATCATTTTAATTTTCTTATCTCCTTCAGACTGGACTCCAAGAACCGCAAACTTGACACCCTTTTGCGGCTGTTCAGAGAGGAGGGCATTAAGGAGTGCCTGGGACCGATTCTGCTGGAGAGTCACTTCACTGGGGCAGTATCCTGGGGGGTTGAGGAGGCTGTCCAAGCCACACAACAATTGGCCCTGCCCCCAGGGGGTTGTTCATCTAACCAGCTGTTTGTCCCAAACTTCTTGCGTTCCCGGGTCCTCCAATGGGGGCCTGACTCCCTCTTGTCTTGCCATCCTAGCGTGCATCACACCCGAGCACTTTGTGGACAGCGCGACATGGTGGACATGGTCTACCATGCTGCAGGACATCCGTGGTTACGTCACGGTCTGCCCGGTGTGTGCACGTAATTAAAATCCCTCCCGTGCTCCAGCAGGCCTATTGCAGCCTCTTGCTGTTCCATGACGCCCCTGGTCTCATATAACCTTGGATTTTGTGACAGTGTGATGGTCCAAGCGAGAGCACCATGGGGTAGGCCACAAAAGATAGGAGGACAGCAGGCGGGACTCCAAAAATATATTTCTTTTATTACAAACAGCAAAATTCTATGCCTTCTTCTTGTACAGTATAACCCAACACACAAAAATGGGGAAAAATAGAGAAGGGAAAAATAACGGAGGGATATATTTGCACACTTTACCCCCTCCAACTCTGGGCAGCCCTACCTATATAATGATGTCCAACACCATCACAACCCCAAAAGGGGGAGGGTGAGTTTACCATACATTAAACAAACATGACCCATCACCTCTTAACCTTTTTTCCTTAACAGAATAATCCACATAGTTTACATCACTACCAACATTCACCATTTTTATTTTACCACGTAATCCCCTGTTATCACACCAAACAAAATACCCCCTTCCAACCTGTACCATTTTGAAAAGTCCAATTATTTGGTACCCCATAAAACATCCACGTTTCCCCATGGGACTCTTTTGCTGGTTGCACCTTCCCTGGTAAGTTAGATGAACTGGTCAGTTCTGCAGATGTTTTCCAATTCAATCCACGCATTTAAGTAATCAATAAACCATGTTAAACTAAGTACCATGATGTCACTTGAGTGTTACTATGGGTCCACCTTAGCAGCACCTTTTCTTCCAGGACTGCACGACAGCTTGGGGCAAGCATTTTGCGGTCCAAAGGATTAACTGGGGTACTCATGATAGTGGACTGCTTCTCTAAGACTGTGCATTATATTCCTGTTCCTAAGCTACCTTTGGCTAAGGAGATGGCTCAGTTATTAGTGGACCACATCTTCTGGCTGCATATTCTACCGTTTGACATGGTCTACCATTTTACAGGGGTCCACAATTTGTTTCCAGGTTCTGGAGGGAATTCTGTAGGCTGCTTGGTGCCACCGCAAGTGTAGCGGCCTCATGCGGTCTCGTGCTCTGCAACCATAAAACTGTTCCCTAATTAATGATACTGCACACATTTTTTCTTTCTCCAGCAAGAGATCTTTACTTCTGCTGGAGGGCAAACTGCTCCAACACTTAAGCGGAGAACAACTCCGGAAACTATGTGGCAGTTACATCGGAAGTGCAGGTGCACCTTATAAATGTAATCCTATTTATAGCAAAATAAAATAATGACAAAGAAAACAAAACTAATAATTTTGGTGAGTTCACAATGAATGTTCTCAATCAGTTACACTCACCCCCACTGAAATCAGCCAAAATTATCATTCCATTCCACGGTACAGTAAACAGACAGAAAACAAAACCAAGTATATTATGGGCACTAAACACTGACGATCAAGGTATCAAGGAAAAGATCAAGTGGAGAGAGCGAGAGAGGCCAAACTCTCTACCCAACCACCGGCAGTGGGTTGCCCCGCACAACCCACATAGCCCCATAATGGCTAATACAACACATACCACTACACAGAAATACCACCAGAGCACAGAATAACAATCAAATTCTAATAGCCTGAACAAACTACTTACAACCCGTCTGAACATTTTGACCTACGGTTTGCAAAAGTCCCTGCCTGGTCATGGTGTACAGGAGTCTATTTACAGGTCGACCAAAATGTGTCCTAACAGTACTGGCGTGTGCATCAAAACCCTCCTGACCCGAATAACCCCTAGTCAGAGCTGTACTGTCCCTTACAGTCCCACCGTCAAAACCAGAAGGGGGACCAAAGACTGTATCATCCAGTGGACTGTTATGTGACATAGCATCAGTCAAAGCACCAGATGGAACTTCAAGGTGGTCTAACTGCTTTCGCCCATCGGCAGGCAACTGTGCAATCCACACTTTGGTCCTTAGTCGTGGATCCGCAGGTTCGCGGATTGACCATGAGAACACTCACGCCTGGACTCACGAACATTGCTCATCCCCTGCATCCTCATGAAAACTGCCAGTACTCAAGGTAGTGTCCACCTCAGAGCGAATGTCCTCAGACTCATTGTTCCCAGAGGACAATTGACCTCCAGCCACACTAACACCACCAGAGACTACAGACTGTTTGGAACAATCCTCAACTGGAGGCACAAGCACATTTGGCACAGGTAAGAAATTTACCAACATCAGCAGTTTGCGATGAACCACTCTTTCACGACCAGTGGCAGTGTCCTGGACCTTATAAGTGTAAGTGTCAGCATTCTTTTCCATGACAGTATACACTGTTGATACCCACCTATCAGCAGTCTTCTTTTTGCCTCTTTCCCCTTTGTTGGCCACGGTCAAACACGGTCACCTACTTCAATAGGAGAACCCTTCATGTTCCTATTATAAAGCCTGGTCTGCTTATTCTGTTCAGTGCTGGCTGAGCAATCAGCATTGCACCTTTCAAGTCCTCTACTAACCCAGCTACATACCTGTCATACTGACCAACATCAGGATCCGAAAGAACACTGCTAAAAAGGACATCAACTGGAAGATGGGGAACCCAGCCATACATCAAATAAAACTGGGTATAGCCCATAGTCTCATGAACCATGCAATTGTACATAAAAGTAATTGCCCACAGTCACCTAAGCCAATCCTTCTCATCAGGCGTCAAAGCACGAATCATATTGCCAAGACTCCTGTTGAACTGTTCGACACATCCATTCCCTATCAGATGATATGGTGTCATGCGTGATTTCCTGATACCATAAATCTTCAGGGGCTCCCTGATTAGCTCATTCGCAAAACTGGGACCTTATTCACTATGTATTCGGTCCGGAAAGCATAAATACAGAAATACTTGTCCCAGAGCACTTTAGCCACTTGCCTGGCAGACTGATTTTTGCATGGGAATGCTTGGGCCAGCTTCGTGAAATAGTCATTGATGACCAGAACATCCACAGATCTATTATTTGAAGATTCAGATGAGCAAAAGTCCATACATACCAGCTGCAATGGCCTCGATGTGGAGATACTCTCCAGCGGAGCTCTGCCTTCAGGTCTCAACACCTTACTCACTATGCACCATTGACAACATCTGATATGGTCCCAAATGTCCCGGTCCATATGAATCCAGAAGAACCTCTGCCTCGCAATGCCTAGTTATCTCGACTGACTATGGTGACCAGCATTATTGTGTACTCCCTCCATGACTCTGGTCGTAAGAGGCTCAGGAACCACGTACTGGAAGCATTTAGCTTTTGAAATTTAGCCACGGCAAACCCTGTACAATATGTCATTTCTCAAGAAAAGTTTATCCCAAAACCTCAAAAACCTCAAAACCACCACACCGTGCAGAGAAGGCAGCTGACCTCTCTACATAAAACATTACACATGACAAAACTGGATCAAACACATGAGCATCTCACAGTTCCCTCTCAGAAAAGACAGATAAGTCAGACATGTCATCGGGG
>JAODKF010000074.1:1046138-1070168 GCA_026779585.1 Mormyrus proboscirostris | reverse complement strand
TGTAATGTCACACTTATCTACTGAAAAGACAGAATGCAAATTTTAGCCCATTACTTTTGACTGTGGCGGTGCAATATGATCACTAGAATCACAGCTTGGAATCTGCAGTGCTTTCATTGAGATGTGCTTCACCGTTGTTGCTTGAGGCACCGTGTCTGTCGCCTACAGAAAGGACCTATAGCAAGTATTTATCTCACTGCACCTGAGACCTTAAGATTAATCTGAATTGACAATGTATAAATGGACTAATAACTAATGTTGTATTAGGATGAACTCGTGGACGATTATGTCGTATGTTCACTGTCCTCCTGTTACCGTAATATTCTGGAAAGTTGTGATTGCTCAACTCCACCTAGCAGACATACATATGAGGTGATTGTGGTAAAACAAACATACTAAAACAAATGTTTACTGCATAACCAATAATGTTTTACCAATCTTAGTTAAAGGCTTTTAAAAGGGACAAAATTCAAAATGTCTGAGCAAAGCATCATCTCTTCTCTAAGAGCAATAACACTCTACTTATAGAGAAAAGCTGATGGTCTTTACTCCATTTAGCTAAAATATGTTTAAATTCATTAAAGATCAGGATCCCTGTAAGTTTTTTATGAGGTGTCGTCCTCTACCCACCAACATATATTCGTCATTCGAGCTTCAATTATTTGTGGTTGAGATTACACGTCCCCTGTTGTGTACTATTGTTTATCGCCCTCCAAAACACAATAGGGATTTTATTTATTTTTAGCGGATTTTACCCTTAAGTTTGATAACATCTTGATCTGTGGAGATTTAATATTTCCATGACAAGAACACCTTAGACCACGTTTACAGCAACATGCTCAGCGCATACGGGGCTGCACCCCAGCCCCACTTCGGACAGTCAGACCTCATTTCTCTGTTCATGTACCTAGCCTATAGGCAGAGACTGAAACAATCAAACCTTGTCACCAAACTTGTGAAACGATGGACCCCAGAGACTGAGAGCATCCTGCAGGACTGTTTTGCTTAGACAGACTGCGACGTGTTTAAAACTGCAGCCACTATGGAGGACTATTCTGCCACCACCAACACCATCATGTATACACCCGGCTCTCCCAAACCACCCATCCCCCCTCCCCCCTACTAGCAGTCTCAACAGACCAGCTACAAAAGACACTGAAGAAGATTAACCCCCCCCCCAAGGCAGCAGGACCAGACAACAACCCTGAGCGGGACCTCAAAGCATGTGCCAACGAGCTGGCTGATGTTCTCACCTCAATCTTCAACCTTTCCCTCAGCCAGGGCACTGCTCCCACCTGCTTCAAGACCACAAGCAGACCTGGCTGGTCCAGCACACGAAATTGCAAAAATCCTGTACCAAATGCGCATTTTGCCTCTGCGTGTTACAGAATGTTGGAAAACTTCATTCTTTGCGAAATTTCAACATTTCAAAGAATTGGCAGCCCAGGCACATGAAATGGCAAAATTTCTCTGATAAATGAACGTTCTGCATATAACTTATGCAAAATGTTAGAAAACTTCAGTTTCAAAGTTTCAAAGACCTGGCAGCTCAGACACACAAAACCACAAAATTACTGTAACAAATGCATGTTTTGCCTCTGAGTGTTGCAAAATGTTGGAAAAACTCATTTTTAGCAATGTATCAAAGTTTGAAAGATTTGGAATAGTGGAAAAACATCTTATGGCCAGCAGTTGCTTTCAGTGTCGTCACTTGTAGCGGTGTGACGTCACATAAATAATTTTGATCTTGTGGTTATTTGATGCAATTTTAATTTAGTTAATGTAATTATGTAACTGAAGTGTTCTTTAAATATATGAGAAGTGTTGTTTTACCACCTCAAAAAGGTTAATTGCAACCAGCAGGTACAGCTTGTTTGTTAAAAATGAAAACAACCTAACTTGTTTAGAAACATGCTTTGTTCTTTTTTAGACCAAGTGCAAATTGAACTGTAAGTTCCTGAGCTGTGGAAATTGAACTGTAACCTTTAAATTACAGAAACAGATTTAGTTACAGTCTATGATACTGCCATGCATTTTGCATACTTGTCTTTATCTGCATTTCTGGAATTTAATTACTTTGTGAGCAAGTGTTCCATGTCGCTGAAATTAATAAAACTGTTTATTACCATACTGAATTTGTTTATTCAACCTCTTAAGAAGTTTTAATAAGTCTTATTTTAAGCATTGCAGTTTCCATTAAAGATTTTCAGGCCATTTTGGTTTATTTAGAGACAAAGTTTCAATCCTGAGCAAAGTGTGTCTTATGATTCTTATTTCAAGAAATCTACCAAATGAAGTTTTATGAAAAAGTTATTAAATCTGTTTATTAGCATACTGAATATGTTTTTTTATTCAACCTCTTAAGAACAGTTTTATTAAATTTCTTATTTTAAGCACTGCTGTTCAGATTAAAGAAGATTTTAAGGCCAATTTGGTTAATTTAGAGACAAGATTTCAATACTGAAAAAAGTGTGTTTTATGATTCCTATTTCAAGAAATCCTTTTTGAAAGGTTTATGAAAATACTTAAAACTAGTTTCATGTGCTACATTTGACGTATTTTGGATAATGAATTTGGAGAGTGGCTGAGGAAGGTAGATTTCAGGCCTACCAGAGAAATTCAAAGCCTGGCTGTATCAACATGGCCTACTGCCAAGGTTGATGTGGCTGCTGACGATTCTCCATGACATCAGTGGAAGGCATAGAGAAGCGTGTGAATAAATATCTCCGCATGTGGCTCCGAGTACCACCAAGCTATACGTCAGTAGGACTCTACATCACGTCCAGGAAGTTGCATCTCCCTCTACCTTCAGTGAAGGAGGAGTTTAAAGTGGCAGAGCGCAGGGCCGCGATGATGTACAGGGAGTCCAGTGATGGAAGGGTCTGATTCGCCAGTGTCACTACAAGATCCGGGTGAAAACGGACTGCTAATACAACCGTAGCACAGGCAGAAGCTGCACTGAAACCGAAGGACGTCATCGGGAACCCATGCACAGGGAGGCAAGGACTTGGGTTGACCCATTTTCAGCAGCGGGGCAAAGCAGACGGAAGGCAGAGGAGGGACATGGTCCAAGTTGAGGTCCGACACCTGGAGGAAGAGGGGTACAAGGAAAGGGTGGTGGAACTCGGATCTCAAGGATCCTGGACCAAATGGGACCAGCCAGCGCGGAAGGTAACGTGGCTATAGAGACTGGAACCTTTTCGCATCTCTTTCCTGCTCCGCTCAGTGTATGACACTATCCCAACTCCATCAAACCTGAACAGGTGGGGGCTGAGGGAGGACCCACTGTGCAGATTGTGCGGAGAGAGAGGAACAATGGCGCACATCCTGGCAGGATGCAAGACTGCGCTTACCCAAGGAAGACACAAGTGGTGTCATGACAAGGTCCTCACAGCACTGGCAGACGTCCTGGAGCAGGAGAGACGGAAAAAAAACAACAGACCTACAGGACACCAGTGACATCCATCCAGTTCATCAGGGAATCTCCCTCAAAGAAGGAGATGAAAGGGCCCCTGATAGTTGATGTTTGCTAGCGTTTGCCGTCGTGCTTCCCCAGTCCTGTCTTTCGTAATAAATCCCCGTTATACCCGACTTCCTGGCTCCTTTTTCCTGCTCTCCCGTCCGCCGGCAAGCCGAACTCTGACAGAATGTGACAAACGCTAGCAAACATCAATGACAAGTCTGGGGAAGACTGACTCTGACAAGGACTAAATACACTAGACAGGTTAAACTAAACAAGCAACAGGTGATCACAAATCGGGGAATCACACGAGGTAATGAGGTGGGCGTGGCACACAGGAGGATCGTACGGAGCTGGGCGTGACACCTGCCACCTTGCATTGTGGTGGGGCTGATGAACACTTTTCCCCATTCTACTCTCAGAGGCCTTAATCCCCTTTGCAGGTAGATAGCCTGTCATCATTTTTCAACCAAAGGACGACCCAGTCTGGGAAAACAGTAATAATGTTTAGTTATACATAATATAAAAAGGACAATGTGTGTGTCTATTTGTTCATTAGTGTACATAATGGGTAGGTTACAAATGAATGCAATTGTGGAATAAGCAATAAAACAACTTATTCATCCATCCATTATCTATACCACTTTATCCATTTGGGTCGCGGGAGCCAATCCCAGCATCTTCGGTGGAGAGGCGGGGTTCACCCGGGGCAGCCCGCCAGTCCACTGCAGGACCAAAACAGACAATCAGCCACACACACACGGGCAAATTAGAGTAGCCAGTTAACCTAATCTGCATGTCTTTGGACTGTGGGAGGAAACCAGACCACCTGGAGGAAACCTACACATGCATGGGGAGAACATGCAAACTCCACACAGAAAGGCACACTGGGTGACCCCGGGTATAAAATGGTCAAAATCTTTGCATAATTCATGCCCTTACTTCTAAAAATGTAATTCATCTATTTAAAACAATAGTTTCAAATACCTTAGACTAATACATTGTATGTCCATGTCCAATAACTCCAGGAAGACAAAACTGTAACCAAGTAAAACAGTATGTTTACACAATCCCCACCTGTACCAGAAGGGTAGGTGCTCTAAGCTGGACACCCTCTGGGTGGGGCCATGTCTGCTTCTGGAATGGGGGGGTTGTGTATACGGTGCAGCTACTGCCCCGGGGCCACAAAGTTGTGTTCCACCATCACCTGCTGGTGCCTTACAGGAGCACTGTGACCCCTCAGGGGGACATAGCAGAGGTGGGGAACCCCCTATTTCTGCCATACCATCTCCAGCTAGGCTGAGTATGCCAGCCAGTTTGGACCAAGCAGCCAGTGGTGACCAGCCTGTGAAAGAAATATAAAACGTGATTTGATTTTAAAACAGAAAAACAAAATACGAAACTTCTTTTTTATTTTCTTACTTTGTAACGGAAAATCCCAAGAGCAAACGCCACAAGGATGCATAACGATCATTATTTATCATTGTTTGTGTGGATCACGTCCAGCGCACTCTCCCGGTCAGTAGAGGGCGCTTTGCGCATTTAAGGTTTATAGATTGGTTGCATTCAGGCAAAGAAAAAGGGGGCGTTTACTCAAAGTTTGTAAAGTAAGCAAAGATGGCGAACTGGAGCAAACTTTTTGTGGCTTTTGGACGATGTTTAAATCGATCCCGAGCCATTAAAAACTCAGCTTTCCTTCGCCACCCTTGTATTGTTGGTTCTGTCATTTTAGCAGGTGGTCTAGTTTATCAGCATTTTGGACCTTTACTGAAGAGTAGGCCTTACATCGTTCTTGCTGATGAATTAAAGGTATGTAGTAGCTTTATGGCGATTTTTTTCCTGTTAATATTATGTTACTCGTCAGTTTAATTCTTCGCCCTGTTCGTAGGGCTTATTTTTACCAAATGTCACCTGTTACCTGGATATGCTTTGCCCTATCTTATGTAGGGTAGCCACCCGTCCCTTATAATATGGGATCTTCCTGCACTGGAAAATAAACTGCTGTGACCATAATCGCATCTCGTTTTAGGTAGTTGTTTGTGGTGTATGTGTGTTTCCAGAGTTTTGGCCTTACTTATTTACAGAAAAATGAACGATTTACGTGTTAACTGTGAGTGTATTGGTCTGACTCAGGAAGGTTCATTCCCATGGATCGATTTAACTTTGCCTCCTTGGAATAGAAATACGCGGCTTTTGGAATAATTCAGTCACACTGGAGGTTTATTAAAATTAACCTATTAATCTATCTATCTGTAGATCTATAGTCAGTTCAGGGTTGCGAAGAACCTGTACCAGGAAGCATAGAGACCAAGGAGCATGTATCCTGGACGGAATGCCTTTAGTAACTCGGTCACAGGCACCCTATGGCCAATGCTAATGCCAGTTAGCCTCAAATTTTTGTGGACCGTGGGTGGAAACCAGAGTGCCGTGAGGAACTCAAAAACATGGGGAGGACATGCGCTCACACGTACCCACTGCAAAGGACTAGAAATGTGAGGCATTATTATCTGTACTTAGGAACTATTACATATAAAATGATTAACAAATAATGTTCACAGTGCAATTACTTAACATAATAGCCCAGTCTTCTCACCTTCATGTGAAGTTAGTGAATAGACATGAAAAATAATCATAACCATAAGGTGGTGGTGTTTGAATTAGTTTACGGTTGTAGGTGCTTCAAGTTTCCTGATAAATACGGCGTGTCAGATATATGCTTCCTGAGAGCAGGCATTGCTGCAGCGCATTTCACTTTAAACAAGTTCAGCTGTTTGATTATGTGCATCTTCCATGGTAAGAAATTGCCACAATTCTGTTGTGAAGAAAATAACAAGCTTTAATGGACAGGCGTATTTTGACAAAGTCCTAGCTTGATGACAAACATTTCTTAATTTTTTCTCAGTGTAGTAATAACAGTGTTTGTTAGTCAGTATCAAGTTATATTCATGCTACCTTTATCTTTGACATTTTGAATGCTTTGGGTAGTTTATCATTAGGTCAGACTGAGGTACTTTAAGTGTCGTCTGGTGATAGGCATGCTTGTTTTTTTAATAATTCATCCTGGACTACTTATCTATTGCCAGGAACTCATCCCAGAAAGCAAGAAAGAATATCACCTGGAAGGGCATCCTGTCCATCACATTGTTTTCCTACCTGCGTCCAATGGACTAGACAGTGTCAGATTATCTTTAAGAGAAAGCTTTGAAAATGTCTTGTGATCTAATTGAAAATGTAGATTTAAAAACTCATAAATCTGTTAAACAAGGAGAAAACTGAACTAGTCTAGAAGGAGGACATGAACAAGATGGATTAGGGCCTCTGTTTTGGAGCTCTGCCACATGCTCGTCATGTTTGTGGTGCTTATATATTTGTGCAGGTTTATCGTACAATTCACTTACGCAAGGTTAGACTGACTGTTTCTAAATGGGCCATAATAGATGAGCTTGTGCCCTGTGATGGACTGGCACCTTGTCTATGGCTGGGCGTTATCATCTCGATATTATATTATGCATGCTCAATAATTACCAGGGCTTCAGGTGATGGGCAAGACATTTGGTTGGACACCAGCTTTATGGTGCTATACGGATGTTTACGTCCACAATTTGGTCCGGCCAAATGCCATCTGAAGCCTTGGTTATTATTGCGCATGCGTGATATAATATTGATATATCGGCCAGTCCTAGTCGTACTAAGAAGTCTGCCTGCAACATGCCTTGCGTTTCCCGCCCTAGATTCCCTGCAGCTTTCACTATGGAAACCTCTCCAAGTTATTTTTCCTGTTGTCTGTGTTTATAAAGAAAATTAAATATGCTCTTTTTGTTTGTTGCTAACCTTTTACAGACTGTGAGAGAAAGTGCCAACTCCGTGCAATCTGCTCGAAGACTACGTTTCAGTCAGTTTTCTTCTATAATGTATGAACAGGAACTCTACATGACACCACGCGATTTCCTATTCTCTGTAATGCTAGATGATGTTGACCGTAAGTAATTAATAACCACTTAAAATATTGAATATAAATATTATGTGGTCTGTTCCACCTTTCCACCATTAACCATTAAGTCTCTATGGAGGAATGCCAACTTTTGTCATCAGACTAGTTTGAGACTCAAACAATTGTGTATAATGGGATATTTTAGGCATACTGCTAATCTGCTTACCAAATTGTGGGCATTAATAGATGTCTTTAGTACCAAAAAGCTGGTATCCAGACAAATGTTTATGCCCTTCATAAATCTTTGGTGATTATTAATATGATCACAATTATAACACAACAGCCCATCAGCTTATAACAATAAAATTTTTAAAGGCATGCACTTTGTTTTTGCATATCGATTATCCTCTTAAAGGATAACCAAAAATCAAGAACTGAAGGCTTTTGTAGATTGACGAATGAAAGGCTTGTACCAAAATTTAGGAAGTTAGTTACAAATATGTGTATTTCCTTTTAATTTTAGGTAAGTTACAACAGAAAGTCCTTACCAAACAAGTGAGTATCTTAAAGATTTTTTAAATGAATTAAATAAAGATTTAAGTGTATGAACAACTTCTTTTGTCCTTTTTAAATTAAATGATTTAATTAGTTTTAACATTACCTTTGCTTTTTAAATCATATTTCTAGGAAGTGGATAAAATGCTCAAAATTGCATCGAAAGCTCAGGCAGGCAAAAGCCTTTTCAGAACCATTGGAGATAATGGTAAGGTCAGAATTATACTGTTATGATTTTTTTAAAATAGCTGATCTTTCTACTACTGAATAATTTCAACCCTTCTTATCGAAAGGCCAGACAGTTTAAAATAAAGTATTCTTGATAGAATGTTTATTTGAAGAAATTGTTTCTTTTAATATTTATTTAGTCTGGGGGCTGGTTTTGGTTTAAAGATCTGATCATTTTAAGACTTTTTTGCCAGCATAGTTTGCACATTTTCAAAATTTTTGTAAGTTATGTGTAGTAAGCTTTAATATATCTATGCTGCAATTGTTGAAGGTGGTACTGTTCATATTGGAACAAAACTTATCAATTCATTTTCTAGGTTTGATTTCATACACAGAATATTTATTCTTGCTGACAATTCTCACAAGTAAGTGCAACTTCCCCACATGCCTTCACTGCAAAGAACACATTTTCTTACTTGATAGAATTATTTAATAGTTTAACAAACTACAGTGTTGCACTGTAGATTTTGTTAGCACATATTATTATATTATAATAGCATATATAATTATATTAGGGGTGACATGGTGGTGCAGCACTGTTGCCTCACACCTCTGGGGCCCAGGTTCGAGTCTCCACCTGGGTTACATGTGTGTGGAGTTTGCATGTTCTCCCTGTGTCATTGTGGGGTTTCCCCAGGGCACTCTGGTTTCCCTCCACAGTCCAAAAACATGCTGAGGCTAATTGGAGTTACCAAATTGCCCATAGGTGTGCATGTGTGTGTGAATGGTGTGTGAGTGTACCCTGCGATGGGCTGGCCCCCCATCCTGGGTTGTTCCCCGCTTCGTGCCTGTAGCTTCCGGGATAGGCTCCGGACCCTCCACGATAATCGGTTTGGAAAATGGATGGACGGATATAATTATATTATTATATTCATATTTACAGTTTTAAATGTTGTGCTTCATATCATGACTGTGCTTTCCAACTTGTAAAGTAGCTCCCAGTTCTGAAATATGATTGTAAGGAACAACCCAGACGCCCGACAACAAAAATCCTATTGGGCGTCCAAAGGCTCTGAATGCATGTAGGTCTTCCGAGCTCTCCTGAAAAGTTACGTTTAAAATCAAATTGAATTAAGTTTGACTTCACCTTGCTTTATTTTGGCTTAGGGGGTGTAAGTGCTTTAGTGAACTGCAGTTAATTTGGACTGTTCTGATTGCTTCTGGACTTTTCCTTGTTTAATTAAACTTGTTTAATTAATTGTTTAATGTTCCACATTACAGTTTGACACAGGATTCCCTTTTGGCCGATAAAATGATTCACAGACGTGTAAGGGACTGCAGGCAGAGATGGGCACAAATAGATCAAAAAGTAGTTTTGTTGCAAAATACAAATACTTGCTCATCTAATGTAGCAAAACACTGGTGACAAAATATATTTTATTAAAATACAAATAATTTGTCATTTGAAAATACAAATAGACATAAAATAGTAATGATATATGATCTATAAGTGTACCATTACAACCCTAGTAATGTGTATTATTTATAAAACATACAGCGTGCCCTAACTTTACATAGAATAATTTGTGATTTACATGTCCTATTGCGTTAATAGTAAAATGAAAAATTACTTTTGTAACAGTTGTAATGTAATATGAGCTGAATAAGCCGCATCTGCAG
Organism: Mormyrus proboscirostris; assembly: GCA_026779585.1. Classification (NCBI taxonomy): domain Eukaryota; kingdom Metazoa; phylum Chordata; class Actinopteri; order Osteoglossiformes; family Mormyridae; genus Mormyrus; species Mormyrus proboscirostris. The sequence continues at coordinate 1,060,374 of JAODKF010000074.1, read as the reverse complement.
CAGCAAGTTGGGATTGGGAGGGATCCGGAAGATGAAACAAATGTTCACTGTTGCATCCCAACCCTAGACAGGGGTTATCAGGTGTGGGGAAAAAGGGCACAAAAGAAAATAAAGGGACACAAAGCACTGAATTTCTCACCAAGGTCTATGTAAGGAAACAACTTAATTCCTTTTAAACAGTACCTGGTATATATTTTTTGTATTGAGCAAAAGCAAGTGATGTGGCAACTTTGCTTTGTGTCTGTTGGCACAACTCATGGCTACAACGCCAACTTATTTGACAAACACTATTGGTAGATGAGTTCTATTTGGCTATATAGCTAATTCTTAACAACTCCTAAAAATCATAAAACTTCAAATATCACAATGTGAACTTTTTTCCCCAATATTGTTCCACCCAAAACACATTTTATTTCAGTTAGTTCCAGAAGAAATGTTTAGTTTGTGTTTGTATTTTTTATTTAATCATTATATTTCAGCTTACAAAAAATGTTCTTTTTGTTTTCGTACATAATGATAATCCAGCTTCTTGCCCAGTGGGGGTTGAGATGAGGTCACCAGGTGTTGCAAATATATTATTTGAGTTAGTAGAACATTTACTTTTAAGATGGCTGCGTGCTCAGTGTTCCTAAATCAATCCATCCAACTTCCATGACTGCTTACTCAGACCAGCCAAAGCCATGCAGTGTTTTCACAAGCATCACAAAGTAATGTGTTCCTATAAACTATATGGTAGTTAATTCGCAAGTACGAGTTGATTGTGAGTTGTGAGTTCTTAACCACCTGTAATAAAAACAAAACTCATTTCATTTTCTAAGCAGAACCATAGAAGAGACTGACTGCCATCCCAATCAAAATTTTCTGAAAATGCATTGGTCCTGGTTCTGTGTGAAAAACATTTACTATGTTTGTTGACAAGCATGGCCTCCAGTAGTGTATTAGATGGTGCTAAGAGGTCATACTTTATTAGAAGCTGCATTAAGCTCACAAAACAGCATGATTGCATCACATAATTATTGTACATTCCTCAGCTGCATAGTCATGCTGCAAATCTCCTGTTTCACCACATTCAAAAGCCGCTGCATTGTGTTCGGACCTCGTAACTGAGGAGGCCATTGAGATCCACCATACTCATCGCGGTTCACACCTGGCGTCCCCATGGGGATCAATAAAGTATTAACGTCTCTCACTTTACTGCTTTAACTGATTTAATAAAGCACATAAGTCGCTTCCATTTGCAGAATATGCTGAACGTTAAACGGAAAAGAAGGATTTAAAAGCTACTGGTACATTCCAGGGTAACGAGGAACACCATAATACTTAAAATTAAATAAATAAAAATATCGATAAATAAATATTTCAATAATTAATGTGTCCTTTTATTTTTAAATGAATAATCTTGTGAAAGGTATTATATGTAATAATGTATGTATTCTACACATAATCTTTAAATTGTTTTTCATAATAGTGTTGTGATTTAAATTAGTCATAAAATATTTCACATAATGCAAACGTAACTACTTAAATTCAACTTTCTGCGTTGCAGTCATGCAGTATTGTACGGCGTTTAATAAATGTACATGTTAGTCTTTCAGTACTAGGATATACCTAGGGCAGACTAATACTTTTCTATTCAGGGGCAAACTGTTCAGTCTGTAATGCATTATGTTGGTTGCCATATGATAATATTTTTGCTTTTAATCATAATCATATCAATGAAGCTCAAAATTTGTGACAATTTCAACGAAGAGGTTCATTGTTTCACTGGTGTGGGATTGAATTTCTGACCCAGAGTTCAAGGCCCTGGACAGTCCAATATAAAACTATATAAACAATTATATTAGTATTATATGTTTCTGTTGTGTTCATGCAATATTAATAAAGCGTGGTGCAGCTTTGACATAAATAAGCTTTGTCAAAGTGTGCATTAAATATGATCTGTGCAAATTCCAAAAAATCTGTAACAAATCACTTCTTGCACAATTTTTTTTCCCCGAATTTCCCGAATTTCATTCAGTGCGGCTCGGGACATTTGCGTTCACACTGCTGTAAGAATGTGGCCATATGCGTCCCAGACTACCTCCAAATGTGGTTTGAGTGATTCGATGACTTGTGACATGGTGTATTATCCTTCTTCAAGTAACCATCAGAAAACTAGAGACCGTTATACATGAAAATCCCTAGAGATTAGCAGTTTTTGAAATACTCAAACTACCCTGTCTGGTGCCAACATGCCATGGTCAAAGTCTTTTAGAACACATTTTTTTTTCCCCCCATTCTGGTGTTTGATCTGACCCTTAACTGAAGCTCTTGACCCATGTCTGCTGTATGTTATGCAATGTGTTGCTGCCATAGAAATGTTTATGGAAGAAAGGATAGCTTGTGCTTTGCAAAATTATATAAAGCCTTCATATAGGCAAAAATTTTGGAAGATGTTCTCTCAGGTAATCATGGGAGTATGCAGTGTAGAGTGTACGTTTTAGCTTATTGTTGCGTCTGATGTGCGTGTAGCAGCCAATACTTTATGTTGACTGCATTTACTCTGTGCTTAGAGCCACACACAGGATTTCATATTGCTTTCAAAATGCTTGATGTCGATGGCAATGAACACGTGGACAAGAAGGAGTTTCTCAAGGTGTGTATAGATGCTACATACATACTTCATTTGTTTCAATTGTTTTTAAGAGTTTCTTGTTTTGTACCATTATAATCTTTTTGGTGAATAATGCCTGAACCCATTTCTTCCACACAGACCTGATTTATACGGTTAGGAGATAGTAAAATCATTTAATCTGCCATTGACCGTCCCCTTTTTGTTTAAGTATAGTTTACCATATTTTTATTTTCTATAAACGTACCCATCAATTGAATCATTGTAATATTTTAATAAATACGGCAGCACCTTTTACAATGGTGTATGCGTCACAAATGTAATCATTTGTGATCAGTTTTGTCAGTCATGAAGTTTGTTTTTATAAAAAAAAATAAAAAATCTTGATTTTGTCTTTCCATTTGCTGTCTTGACCACTAAGATGTCTTGTTTTTCCATTTTTTAATACCATTCCCAAAACTTGTTTTAAATGTGAAACCTAGTTTTCATGGTAAGGGCAGGTGTTGCAATGTCTAACTACAAATACTCTAATTTTGTGGACCCTGAAGTTAAATTAGAAATCCATTTAGGGTTTGTGTTGTTTTTTTTTAATTTTACTTTGAGAATTTCTGAAGTCCTGTAGCATGTACCCTATGACTAAAACACGTCTAATGTTAAAAAATACTGTTACGTTGCTTACAGGTAAATGAGCAGTGCTCACAATGGCTTGGGGTACATGCTTGCTTCCGTAGAAATAATTCGCATTTGTTGGTTTTAAAACAAAAATCATTGCTTTATTCATTTGGTGTTCAAAGTATACATCATATTAGAAACAGTAGTAATACGTTGAAATTCAAATTTTATTTCTAAGCTGTCCCAAGTTTATTGACAAGCTGTCTTATTGAGTGATTTTAATAGCACCTTTACAACAACATAAAACCGCAAACATTTGTGTTTAGCATCCCATTGGAAGCCAATTAAAACAATTGCACTTACCCTGTAATAGCAAAATGGCAAGAATGGAACTGAATGAGTCAGTTAAATAAATTTACACTTGATAAAATTAAAATGTCTGTGCGGAAGACATGCGGGTATTTTAAACATTGCTTGTCAAAGAACTTTTGTTAATAAATTTGCAAAAATTTTTCCAGAATCAAGCAAGTGTCCTTGTCTGTGAGCACTGTACGTCAAGAATTAATTTCCTTTTCTTTTTAACATGAAATATGTCAAAATTTGTTTGTGTTTTTAAGCTGAAAAATATAATTGGAAAGCGTGAAAAAGTTTCAAGGGTAGAAGCTGAGGTAAGTAGTACTTTACCTGTACTATTCACCTCCAGCTACTTACACTCAGCCATCAGATGGGTTTCCATGTGTACAGATTTCAGTCAACTTTTGTCTAAAGAGCTGATTATTAACTAATAGTATTGTACAGATAAACTGTAAAATGTCTTAGTAATTATAACAGAAAAACCTACATCTCAGAGTTGCCTATAATGGAATCTGTCCTACGATGCGACTGTCGGCTTCCTGTTAAGTACATTGTCAAAACCAGCAGTTCACACAGCCATTTTCATGAATCCTTAATTTTTTTATTTTCTTATTTCGAGATATTTTGTGACAGTCATTATAGCATTATGTTTGTCTGCTTGGTTTAAACATGTAGACACTGCTCTCATTGAATATGGGTTGGCTGGAAAGGGATATTAATATCTTTTCAAAATAATACAGCATTCTTGCAATTTTGCATTTATGACAGTAGAGACTGGGGATTGTTGGGATGCTAATATGTGCAAATGGGAGTATTTCTTAGATTAGATGAGGCATTCTTAATCTGGTTGTATATCATTAGAATGTGAATACCTGTCCATTTTCAGAAGCTGACAAATGATGATGGAGATGTGAATACAACCCTGCAAGTGTTTTTCTTTGGGAAAGCTGGACTTCAAAAACTTCACTACATGGAATTTTGCAGGTAATTTGCAAAACTACATCTTCTTATGATTTTCATTTGCTACCTTCTCTATTGTACAATAATATAACTTTGACCTTAAACTTTGTAACTTTACATTTCTTGTATAGCAAAGTGTTTGAGTATTAGAAATGAGTAGTAGAATTGGTGTTACGAGGTCTTGCGATATTACAACTTGACAAGATTTCTTGTCTGAGTGACAAGTGGTCTCGCAAAGGCGCTGCAAATCAGCTGATGTAAGCATGTCGGCGTCTGACGAAATTACCGTAGCAGATGCCCCAGACACTTTTAAATCTTGTGTGGCAGCATTTCGGGGACACGGTGGAAAATATAAACGGTGAAAGGGTGACAGACAAAACACGAACCATCAGTAAGCATAGTAGGAAAATAATGCCGTACGCAGCGGCTAACGCTACTACTATGCAAAGCCATTTTCAGCACCATCATAGCTCTTTAATCCACTGCAATGTTTCATGTTTGTTATTTATATTGTTTTATTTACATTCTATTTTATGTTCAATTGAGTAGTCAAATACGAGAGAAGCCTGTCATTTGAATTTGTGGTGAATATATTTTATGGTGCTAGATATTTATTGTGTTCTTTACTTCATATGATGATGGAGATTATTTAAAAAATTTCACCGTACATCTGCATTACTTAGATTATTTAGATTATTTCTTCTTTGAAGTTTTCCTTGAATTATTGTTAAAATATTATCTCGTCTTGTTCTCGTCAACCCAATATTGTGTCTCGTCTCGTCTCATGGGCTGAGTATATCGTTACACCCCTAGTACGTACACTTCTTTGTTTTTTTAGTCTTCTGCCTAAGAGTCTACTTGCTTTGCTTTAGGATTCTGTATTTCTGTTTTTTTTCACGAATGTTTTGTTAAATACAAGTTCATTAGCCTTTAAGGCTGTGGTGCAAATGTCTATAAGTATATGTATAAAGATAAATACATCCATAAATGTTTAAATATGAATGGCGTTTTGCAAAAAGTACAGGGAAGTATTTCAGCTGGCAGATAGCTCTACAGTCCAAAAATCAGTTTGGGTTAATAACTCCCCCTTTCTTTGAGTGGTTGGCATGCTCTGGCATTACATACCAGGTATCCCTTTCCTCCTGAAAACTTGTGCATTTCACATGAACCAAGAATTAATGTACAAACATCAGAATCGCTTTTGTTAAGAAATGAAATGGTATCAGTATTTCAAATTATAAAGGTATCCCATTGTTAGCGGCGTAAATATGTCTTTAAGTTGGTAAGGTCTCACACAGCACTCTCTTCCACAGGGCTGTTCTTATCCGAAACTGTATTGTTGCAGGAAATAGTGGCACGTTGGGCATCTCTGTTCTCCTACATCTGCAGGAATAGTGGTTCAATTCTGTGTGTGTGTGTGGGTTTGCATAGATCACATTTGAGGACCAAATTGTGGGTTGGTTACTTATGGTTAAGGTTGCGGATGGTTTGAGGTTAAGGGTGTCATGTTTGGGATTATGGTTTTTCCCATAGAAATGAATGGATGGTTCCCGTTTAGATAGGAAGACTAGTGTGTGTGTGTGTGTGTGTGTGTGTGTGTGTGTGGATTAGGTTTGTATTACATTGTGAGGACCAAATGTCCCCCCCACAATGGTGATGATAACCTGTTTTTTTTTTTTTTTTTTTTTTTTTTAAATATATATTGGGGGGGACCATTTTTCAGGTCCCCAGAAAGATCTGTGAATGCGATTTAAAAACACCAGGAATCTCATATTTTGTTAGGTTACCTATAGTTAAAATTATGGCCTGGTAGGAGTTAAGGTAGTTATGTTGGGATTTTTCCTCAGAAAACTCTGAGTCCCTCCTAAATGGCTGAGCTCCTCACCCTATCTCTAAGGGAGAACCCAGCCACCCCGCGGATGAAACTCATTTCGGCCGCTTGTACTCGCGATCTCGTTCTTTCGGTCACTACCCACAGCTCGTGACCATAGGTGAGGGTAGGAATGTAGATCGACTGGTAAATCAAGAACTTTGCCTTTTGGCTCTGCTCTTTCATCACCGTGACAGACCGATGCAGCGCCTGCATCACTGCTGACGCCGGACCGATCCACCTGTCAATCTCCTGTTCCTTCCTTCCCTCAATCATGAACATGACTCCAAAATACTTAAACTCCTCCACTTGGGGGAGCACCCCCTCCCCGATTCGAAGAGGCCATTCCACCCTTTTCCGGCTGAGGACCATGGACCCGGATTTGGAGGTGCTAATTTTCATCCCAGCCGCTTCACACTCGGCTGCAAACTGCTCCAGTGAGAGCTGGAGGTCTTGGTTTGATGTTTGATGAAGGGCCCTGCTGAGAGTATAGAGCTGGTCCACTATTCCACGGCCAAGGCGAAAACCACACTGCTCCTCCTGAATCCGAGGTTCAGGCCCGATAGAACTCCTTCTTCAGCTTGACGGCATCCCTTACCGCTGGTGTCCACCAGTGGGTTCGGGGATTGCTGCCATATTAAGTGGTTCATTGAAAGGGTTTTGTACTACATTTGCGGTTTTCTCAATAATATACACTCAGTAACAACACACATCATGAAGGTTCCGGTCGCCCAAGACAGGCCGCACCAAGGGAAGATCGTCGTATTGTGCACCAAGCATTACAGAACCCCATGACATCTGCACCTGCCATCCCGACACAGGTATTGGACTCTCTACAACACCCTGTGTCATCCCGTACTGTGTCTCAATGACTAACATCTGCTGGACTACATGTTCATCATCCCATGCGCAGGCTGGCATTAACACAAGCTCAGGGATGGCTGCGCTTGGAGTGGTGCCGTAACTGGGAGGCATGGACTGATGACGAGTGGTTCTGCATTAGCATGGATGAACGTCGTGTGCGCTTATGGTGGCGCCGAGGGGAGAGGACCAATCCTGCCAATGCTGTGGAGAGACACACCGGCGATATTTATATCTGGCATCATTCTGCGTCAGTGACATCCTGCGTCATCCTCATATCTTACTCCTCCTGACACAGCACCCTGATACAGTCATTTTGCGTCATCTTGAGGTCCTCCTGTGGCCAGCCAGGTCCCCCGTTCTTACCCCAGTTAAACATGTGTGGGATCAACTCGGACCTCAACTCAGACCCGGTGCCACTCTGGAGGAACTTGAAGGCCAATTACAACAGCTGTGGGCCGCTGTGCCTGCCATTGTAAAGTTAATTAGCAGCAACTTCTTTTGGGGCAAATAAGTATAACTAAACTAGTAACTAGTTAATTAATCCTTATTTTAATTTTGTTGCATTTGTCCATGTTTTATGCAGTCAACATTGAAAAGTTTAATTTGTGACTTGTGAAGGGGACTTGTGTGTCTGAAGGGAGAAGAATCGCAAACTCATTCTTATGTTCTTGAGAAAGGGAGGATGAATCTTTAATACAGTCCAAACTTTCTTTGTTTGGTTTTTGCTTTGCAATTCTTTCTTTAAGTTTAACCTTTTTTTAAAAAAGAAAACAGATTTAGGCGTACAAGCAAGTCTTTAGTTTCATTTTATTGTTCGACTCATATTCACCACCAAACTGTATTCACCATCACTCACCTCTCATCATGTTGTGCTTTCCGCTGGAACAATGGATGTCAGACTGTCACCGTGGTTACTGCTGCAGTGCCGCACGTACAGGCCTGCACCTCCCTCACCATGCCACATCACATCACGTCACCAGCATACCGAAACGCAGTGCACTGGAGTTATTGAGAGGGAAGCAGTTCACAGCCAGGGTTACATAAACATTCAAAAATGACTGCCCCCCATTCAGTTTTATTGTGGAAAATTTTTACCAGTCTGCAGGTTTTATATTATGTAAACTGGTCCACGGACACCAAAAGGTTGGAAACTCCTAATCTAGAAGACCTTTGTATAGATGTATGGTAAATATGCCTAATAATTTTTTATGGGTTTAATGGATTTTCAGTTAATGTAACTGATCATTGAAATAAAACTGTTACTTGTAAAATAATAATAATAATAATAATAATAATAATAATAATAATAATAATAATATGAAAACATGCCTATTTACTTTTATTCAGGCTTAATTTTGACAAAAGAAATGACCAATATTTTTGAGGAATTACCTTAAAATGGAATTTCTGACTGCCTTCTCAGATTCATGGAAGACTTGCAAGCCGAAGTGCAAGAGATGGAGTTTTTGCAGTTTTCGAAGGGAATGGAGACTATGAGAAGGGAGGATTTTGCTGAGTGGCTCTTGCACTACACAAATGAGGAAGACAACAAAGCGTATTGGGAGAATGTTAGGGGGAAGATTCCTGCTGGCCAGGTAACTGACATACAAGTGGTATTTTGCATGTTTTTTTTCACACGTTGAAACAAACAGTGAGAACATAATGTTTAACAATAGATAGATGATTCACTCATTCATTCATTCATTCATTTATTCCTAAGAGGGTCTCCCTGCCTACAGTGACCCTGTACTATATAAGCAGTACACTGTGTAAAAAAAAAAAAAAAAAAAAAATTTGTAAGTTAAACCTACAAAAGTTATATGAGATGTCTCATAGATGTGTTGAGTATAAAGAACTTGAGATAAATCAAATTTACTCAACAAAGGCTACATTCACACTGCAAGTCTAGGTGCTGAGTTTGGATTTTCTGCTGAAATCTGATTTTTTTTTTTTTTTTTTTGGGTCTGCTCACATTTTTGAACTGTGAACTGGTTACGTTCCTGAACTGACCCGCATGTGCAAAAAATCAACAAATCAAGTTGATTTTCCCATTTGCATAAGTACATTGGAATTCTTCTCTTTGCCTGCCCCATCTTGCTCTCCGTAGCTTATGGATCACAGCGCAGTGTCAGCCAACGTGTGGCGCCCTGGAGCTGGGGGTTAGGGACCTTGTCCCTGGGCACACAGACATACAGTATGACTATTCTGCCGAGACCAGGCCTCAAATCAGTGTTTTTCCAGTCACATGCACAAAGAAATAGCCCGCTGAACTACTCTTGCATGTGGAGCTGGAGCCAGGAATATACTGTAAAAAATAACTTTCACTTTCAGTTTTTTTTTAATGTACTATTGTGTACCTGAGTGCCCTGCAGGTATGCACTGTAAAAAATGTTACTCCCTTGCCTTGAAATTTTCAAGTTAACTTAAATTTGCCCCCCACACAATCACCTGTGGTATAAAAGTGAATAAAATGTGTGGTACCAATTCAAGTTCCACATTACTGTTCATATCTGTATTAACTCCCCTGTGGATTTGGTTACAAAACATAAGAGTGAGAATTTACTGTTAAACAGCTGTATGCAATTGATTTCCTGAGTTAATTGGTGTATGAGAATTGGTGCCTTGCCCTTGGTACTACAGTATAGTGGTACTTATAGGTGTGTAACTCTAAAGGAAACCTGAATGGTTCTTTTCAATGGATGAGTATAAGATGGCTTTGATGTAAAAGTGGTAGGAGATTAAGCTGGCGGGAGACACAAGATTCTTAGGTAAGGAAGAACAATCGGTGCTATTTTTACTTCCCATGTCCTTAATTCCAGCCATTACTTGCCCTCCCCTTCATAAATTGACATGCCCATCTCTTCTTATAGCTAAAAATTTGCCCCTAGTAATCCACTAAATCAGCTCCAGGAGACGTGCAGGGTCCCCTCAAAAGAGGCCAAAGCTTCCCACCCAGCCCATGACCGACCCACAAGAGCAGATCCCACCTAGATTCATTCCTGTGGCTGCAGTCAGCAACAGACTTTTTATGCTATATCTGCGGTTTTTATAATCTTGCCCTGTTCAACATTGTTCTACCACTCTCGAAACTTGTTTAATAAGTCTCCAAGAGTCTTCCCCTGAATCCAACCCAACATAAAATCACAAGAAAGGCAAGAGACAAGAAGAACAAGTTTCTCTTTAGCTCACAGGAACCCAGTTCCCAATCTTCAAGATCAATCAGAACGGAGCTTACTAAATAGATTAAGCAATTGTTTTGTCAACCATGTCAATTTTGCATCATAATAGTCTGCAAAAACCCAGCATGCTGCATTTTAGATCTTAAGACTGAGAAACAAAATGACATTTTATATTGTCTGAAATATTTGTCTGAAATTAACAGACTTTTTAAACAACCTGACAAGAGTACTGGTTTTAAATCAAAAGGCAGACAAAACAACTACACAATACAAATGTACCTCCTACTTAAGTTTTTAGTTAACACAGACTTTATTAATTTACTTAACTATTTGTTGTTAAATTGTTTAAACTTTAAGACATTTCAACAATCAAAACAAGTTGACACCACAAAGCATTTTATATTGTGCACTTACTTTTTTAGGTTGAGGTAATTTGTTGATTAGTTTCTTGTACTTAATCTAGTTAGGCAACATAATTCAAGGAATAACTTGCTGTGATGCACTATTTGTCAAAAAACCTTAAATTTCTCTTGACCAAACTACATATTTAACGGTTTTTAAACTTAAAATTTTAAGGCAGCACCATAACAAATTGTTTTAACTTGAAACATCCATTCATCCGTTTTCTGCCACTCTGGGGTTGGGTCACAGGGACAGCAGTCTGAACTGGGTTGCCTAGACCTCCCTCTCACCAGCCAACCCTATTTAGCCACACCAGGGAAAACCAAGGCATTCCCAAGCCAGTCGAGAGAGAATCTTTCTACCATGTCCTGGATCTGCCCCATGGTCTCCTCACCCAGGGAGGTGTTCAGGAGGCATCTCACATAGATGCCCGAACCACCTCAACTGATGAGAACCAAACTCTCGCTCTATTTATCCTGGGACCTGATGGCGGACCCTTACCCCATACTCCTGAAGCACTCCTGAAACCCCCAAAGGACATGATCGTATGCCTTTTCCAGGTCCACATAACACATGTAGACTGGTTGGGCAAGCTCCCATGAACCCTCCAGTATCTTTGTGAGGGTGAAGAGCTGGTCCAGCATTCCGCAACCTGGACAAAATCCATTTTGTTCTTCCTCGATTTGAGGTTCAAGCAATGGGTGGACCCTTCTCTCCTGTACCCCAGCAAAGACCTTCCCAGGGAGGCAGAGGAATATGATCATCTCGACTCCTCAGTCTGCCAATCCAAAGGTACTGGCCCCAACATCCATGCAGTGCTGAAGAGGCATGTCAGCTATGACAATATCAAGAGCTGTCAAGGACTCAGGCAAAATCTCCTTCACCTCTGGAGCCTTACCACTGAGTTTTTTGACTACTTTAGAGACCTCAGCCCCTGTGATGGGTAAGTCCTCCTTCGAGTCTTCCAGTACTACTTGCTCTAAAAAAGGCATATCAGTAGGATTCTGCAGGTCCTCAAAGAACTCCTTCCACCGCCTGACTGTATCCTCATTTGAGGTCAACAGTTCTCCATACCTGCTGTAAACAACATGAGTGAAGCTCTGCTTCACCCTCTTGAGTCACCTGACAGTTTCACAGAATCTTTTTGAGGCTGACTGAAAATCCTTCTCCATGGCCTCACCAAACTCCTCCCATTCCTGAGTTTTTTGTTTCAGTAACTGCCAAAATGGCTTTCAGATTAGCTTGTTGGTACCTATCACCTGCTTCAGGAGTCCCATAAGCTAACCAAGCTCAGAAGGTTGCCTTCTTCAGCCAGACCGTTTTTTTTACCACTGGGTTCTACCACCGAGTTTGGGGATTGCTACCACGATAGGCACCAACAACCTTATGGCTTCTGCAGTGGTGTCTCTCTACATCGCTCATTCAGGCTCAATATTTCTTGACTCCCTCCGGATGCAGGAGAAGTTCTGCTGGAGGTGTGAGTTGAAGACAGGGGCCTCTGCCAGATGCTCCCAGTACACCTTCTCTATATGTTTGTGTCATTATCAGAATTCCAACGTACTGGTGCCAAACCAGGGGGCTATAAGTTGACCCATACCTGCATTGTGTTTCTCACCATGGACAACTCCAGAGTGTAATAGAGTCCAGCCCTGCTCCAGTAGTTTGGTTCCAGAGCCCAAACTGTGTTTAGATGAGCCTGACTATCAAGTCGATATCACTACCTTCTACCTCAGACTTCTTTCCCACCAGAGAGGTTACGTCCCATGTACCTATAGCTACATTTGGTTGTCAACAATCGGCCCGCTAAGGCCTCTGCCTTTGACTGGTGGTCAGTCTACATTTTACCCAACCCCTACAACCCCTCTTGGTGGTGGTGGGGCCACAGAAGGGTGGACCCATATAACCCACAGGCTCCCTCCCCAGGCCTGGCTCCAGGGTGGAGCTGTAGTATCCCCAATCTGGATGGGGTCACTTCTCTCTCTCTTGTATTCATCATGGGGGCCTATGTGAATCGCCTTTAGTCTGGATGCTCACCTGGGACAAGTTTGCTTTGGGAGACCCTACCAGGGGCAATTATTTCTGACAGTATAGCTCCTAAGATCACAGAGGTGCACAAACCCCTCCACCAAGATAAGGTGGCGATTCCTAAGTTGAAACAATAACTTTTCTTTGTTGCAGTGCATAACATCTTCACTGAACTGAAGTATACTCAAAGTAGTATATTGAAATAACTGAGTGTCAATTTTTTTTTTTTTTACAGTGTATAGAAGATGAATGGGGGGTTGGATTTTAGGGGATAGCACTATTATTCCTCTCTCTCTCAGTGACCAGTCAGTGGAACTAAATTAAGGGTGCAGAACCTGATCTAAGGAGGGTCAGTGTGGGTTTTTGGGATGATCATCCGATAATAGAGGGTCCCCAGGACTGGAGTTGAGAACTGCTGGTTTATTATTGGCTGATTGAAAGGTCAAACCAAAAACCTACACCTGCACCCTCCATGGATTAAGCTGCCCACCCCTGAACTAAATGCAGCCGCTTGCAGTATTCGAGTGTAAAATGACCAGAGTGCAGCTCACAATGCTAAATTTGTCAATCCATGTTATGAAACATTGAAAAGCGTAGATATGGCTAATTAATCTAACGGCATAATCTGTTTCAGCCAGGTTTAGATGATTTTTTTTGTGGACTTGGTTTGATCCTTTTTGTCATTAAAATGTCTGTCGCCACAAGTAGATACTCCCAACTTTTTGTCCCTATTTTTTTCAGTTTAGAAGTATCACAGCTATTAGTTTCAATATTAGTCTCCGGTGCACAGAACCAATGAAACATTTCTCTTTATTTGCAGAGCATCACCTTTGATGAATTTAAGTCCTTCTGCCTGTTCACAAACAACCTGGAAGATTTTGCCTTTTCTGTGAAGATGATCAGTGAAGCTAACCGCCCCATTGGAATAGGTAACATTTTACTCTCTATGCTTTTACCATGCAGTCTGAAAAATTAGACAAGTGGAATTTTGTGTGTTTTTTTTTTTTTTTTTTTTTTTCTCTTCAAAAAATATGAACTCTTTCTCTGTAGCCCAGTTCAAAAGAGCTGTCAAAATTGCAACTGGACACGAGCTTTCAGAAAATGTGCTGGACACAGTTTTCAAGATTTTTGATCTAGATGGTGATAATTGCCTCAGCCATAAAGAGTTTCTGGGAGTGATGAATGACAGAATTCTCCGTGGCCTAAAGGTAAAATGCTCTTTTGCATTTGTATACAGCGTACACCCCCATCCCACACTGGAAGAAAAGTTAGGAACATGACATCAGAATAAGCCCTCTACCAGTTCTGTTCATGAGTTAACACCTTAAAAACTGAAACTAAAAAGGCAATGGGATTGAT
>JAODKF010000074.1:1010235-1039557 GCA_026779585.1 Mormyrus proboscirostris | reverse complement strand
GGGTCTGCAAGGTGTCATTCTGGGTCCCATACCTGACCCTCATCTGGCGTGAAATCATGGCTGAAGGGTCTGCTCTCAACTATATATTAAGCACTGTCTGTTTGGTATAAAGCCTATACTAAATAACATGAGAAACAGAATAAAGAGCCAATGGCTGACATACATAAAGACTCCAAGCTCCAGCTGCTGAAATAGTACAGTCCCACTGATATGATGACTTTTTGTTTAACATTGGAAAACCATTAAAACGTATTGGATATTTTATAATTGGATAAGCATTAGTTTATCTTCTCTAAAGTCTTGTCTTTTACAAATATAAATCCGTTTGGAATACTTTGTGTATAGGGCTTTTTCTATTGATCGTTCGGTATTTGATCGTCTACGCTGAACGGCCAATCCTGAAACGTTTCAGTTTAAACCAATCATAGTCCATTAGGCGTCACTTCACCTCACTGGACTCCATTTGAGGTTGCTGAATGCATCGACTGTTGATTGCTGATTGAGTTTGAAAAATAACAAGAGGTTTGTGGTAAGATTCTGTCAGGAATGGCTGGAACGGTATGCTGGGATTTATCTTTCATTTTTAAAGTCTAGTTAAGAGAGGTGGCTAACAATGCCGTTAACATTAGCCGGTTCAAACAAGCCTTGACATAACACCTACAGGGCTCTCAAGTTTAATGAGATGTTTAACGTTAGATTAAGCTTAGTCCATACAGCTGTCACTTTGTCAACATGGACAATCTTTGACATTTCATTGTCATTTTGAGCTATTAAAATAATATTTTTATATTTGATAAATATCAAATGTATTTATATTATTTGTAGAGATCGGCCCAAATCAGAAAATCCATGTCTGGGCCGTCACTGGGCCTGTTAAGACCCAAATTAGGAAGAAGGATGCCTGGGCCGTCACTGGGCCTGTTACGGCCCAAATCAGGAAGAATAATGTCTGGGCCGTCATTGTTTGCAGTATCTGGGCCAGAGGAAAATGAATAGTGTGGGCTGGATCTGGCCCAAAAGAATTTTGCTATCTGGGTATATGTACATCATACTAAGGTACATCCATTTTTAGTTATGCTTTATTGTTTTTTAGCAGTCCATTCATGCCTTGAACTCAACTTGATTGATACTGTAAAAACATGGCCTCTGAACTTCAATGTACCTCTTGGAATGTAATAGGCTTAAACAAACTTGTCAAGCTAAAACAAGTCATGTGTAGGGTTAGACAGCTAAAGGCCAAAATTGTTTTCCTCCTTCGGTTCACACTCTCGTGGTGTAGTCACTCTGTCACTCTGATACATAATTCTGTGCCTTATTAGTGTTAAATAAGACCGATTTATTCTGAGTGAAATTTTGTCAATGTTTATGATCAAATGATGACAACCCATCTTTTTTCAGATATATATATATTTTTATCTATAGCTATCATAGGAGGGGATTTCAATTGTGTACTCCAACCTGACATATATATATCTGTTTGGACACATATACCTCTCAACCTCAGAAATGAAAGGAGTTACTGCAGCATATCAAAGATTTTAATTTAGTTGATGTGTGGAGGAGAGAACACCCCGATCGGTTAATCTCTTGTTACTTGAATACTTATCAGACACTCTCCAGAATTGACTACAATTTGCTGGTAAGCTCTTAGCCAGGTGTATTAAACAGTCAAAAGCTGAAAGGGCTATAAACTTAATTCAAACAGATAAAGGGGCATTGTTAAGCTTCTATAATAATTTGTACAGTTCAGATTATTCAGATTCAGGTCTACAAAAACAAAATTTTTAAAGTTTACAATTCATGTAGTACTGGAGACTCACTCAGACCATAGAATCATACAGATGAGCATTAAAATCACAATTTAATCACTTAAGCATCCAAAATGAGGAAAGGGGTCTGGGCAACTGCTCATTTGCCCCTGTAGTCTTTCTCTTAATGCTACACTATAGGGTTCTTTGAAGAAACCTCAGTCCAGGATGGGGAACTTGTCACTCAGGTGGATCACTGTCATTAATAATGAGATACATGTTGGCATAAGCGCATGCAGTTTACTGTCCCCATGACTGTACACTTCTACATCACCTATCAAACACTTCAATAGGATGACTGTGCTTAGGCAACCACATACAACATGAAAATATACACATGCTTCTGGGGGATATTGATAGTTTTGCACGTTTATTTTACAAAATTGCAGGAGAACTTATTCTAGTCTGCTATGAACCTACGGCTCAGGAGAAGATTTGTATTTCAACATGTTAATGACCCTAAGCATAAGGCTAAAGCGACATTGAAAACTGCTGTCCAGAGGTGCCGTCCCACCAATCTAGATATCACACCCTGCTTGGCTGATCCTACTGTCTGCCACGCCCCTTCATTAACTTCGTGTGAAATCCCGCTTGTTACCAGCTATTTCTTGTTATTGCCATTAAGTCCTCTGTATTTAAGTCCGCATTCAAGTATGTTTCCTGAGTCCTGTTATTGAAGTCTGTACCGTTTTGAACTTCACCATGTTGTTTCCCTTAATAAACCCTTTGTTATTGACTCAACATCTCCCTGCTCCTAATTCTCTGATCCCTGCTCACCTATGGTCACGACACTAGAGGATCTCTATAAATTTGGTCAAGAAAAATGGGGAAGAATCATTCCTGACCTATGTGCAAAACTGCTGAATGCTTAACCCAAAAGAATTTTATTGCAAAAAGAGTTCTGGACAAGATATTAATGTGTATAGGGGTTTAATACTATACGTAAACACTTAATTCTGGGGTTTATTCTTAAGTTAAATATCTACATTTTTACCAATTTGACTTTGGAAATATATTGTTAAAGCAAAAGAGTTCACAATAAAAATACTGAATGGAGAAATATGTGTACAAATCTTTTGTCTTTTGTTATACTTTTGCAAGCCACTATATTTTTCTTAAAAAGTGTAGTCAAACAAAAGCAAAAACACCTTTATGACCTATCTGAAACTCGTTTTATAAAAAATGCTCTAAAGCCAACATTAGTTAAATTTTCAAAAGTATAAATTTGATTTTTATTAGTTTTTATTAAAGTTACATGTTGTCAATATATTATTAAATGGATACATAATCATACATTACTTTATAACTGCCAGAAAATATGCTACTTTTACACAAATACAAATCACAATTTCATAATACTTTTACATACTTTCCATTGATATGTTCTTTATCATATGTACTACAGGCTAACTATATTTTTAAATGGATGCACTAATAAAGCATACACATGTGGTCAGCAGCGACCCCCTGTTGGTTTTTAACACCGAAACAGAACAAACTTTACAACAGAAATAATTGCTTATGAGACAAAATCACTGATAAACGGGAGTAGCTGATGACGTGTCTATTAAGAAAACGTGTTTATAAGACCATATAATTTGAACAATATTCTCGGTTTAATTCAGGAAACTGACAGAACAAGTTCGCCATTTTGAGTCTCAGTCGTACAGAAGTAAAACTGACGCAGAGCCAAAATGGCGCTACTGCTGAACGCGATACGTCGTAAAGACAGACACTGAACGACAACTGTCAAAACCAATGAATGCTATTCTTATTCATTCAACTAACCAGTAAAAATCAATGGGTGGGATCATTAAGGTATTGTTTCAAAATGGCAGACGGCTATTTTTTTGAAAAGGAGCTGTGAGTAATACAAACGAATGTAGTATTTTGTGTACATTTTTAGAACGTATTTACAGTAACTGTGTTATAGTATTTAGTGGTTTAAGAAGTTTAAGTGGTAAATAGTGTGTACAAAGCGGACAGCGCAAAAATGAAGGGCAAAGAAAGATCGCCGGTGAAAAAGCGCTCACGGGTTCTGGATGATATACGCGATAAAGGAGGAAGCCACCCTGCAAGCAAGAAAATAGCGACTATTTCTGTTTCTGGGTGCAGTAATAACGGTAACAGTTCGGCAAAAAGCGAGGGCAGCTCGACGCGAAGGAGTTTACTGGGCGAAAAGAGGGAAAGTCGTGATTTCGACGGACACGCTTCCAGCCGAACCGGGAGTAACCACAGCTACACCAGCCCCGTTGCGAGCTCCAGCAGTAAGAATCACAATCCGAGCCTTACCCTCGATGCCCTCACTACGAGGAGCACTTCCCGGGTGGAGCAGCGGCCTCCGCTCGTTGTTGCGGAGAGTGAGTACAAAACGCTAAAAATCAGCGAGCTGGGCTCCCAGTTGAACGACGAGGAGGTCGAAGACGGGCTATTTCACGAATTTAAGAAATTCGGCGATGTGAGCGTGAAAATAAGCCGGATTAACGATGAGAGGGTGGCTTTTGTGAACTTTCGGAGGCCCGAAGATGCCAAGGCCGCGAAGCATGCCCGCGGGAGACTAGTTCTTTATGACCGCCCATTAAAAATTGAAGCTGTGTACGTTAATAGGAGGAGAAGTCGTTCTCCTATAGAGAAGGACCCTTATGTTGCAGTGCCAGGGCATAGACATTTGCACACACAGAGACCATTGTCACCCACTACTCTTGGGTACAGAGACTACAGGCTACAGCAGTTAGCACTGGGCCGTCTTCCACCTCCACCTCCTCCACCTTTGCCCAGAGATTTAGAGAGGGAACGGGAATACGCCTTCTATGAGGCTAGGGCACGTCCAGCCTATATTGCTGAAAGGGCTGCTTTCCGTGAAGAGGAGTTTATTTCCCCTGAGGATGACCAAAGAGCTAACAGAACTCTTTTTCTGGGTAACCTTGACATCAGTGTCACTGAGAATGACCTTAGGAGAGCCTTTGACCGTTTCGGTGTTATAACTGAGGTGGACATCAAAAGGCCCAGCCGTGGACAAAGTAGTACTTATGGCTTTCTAAAATTTGAGAACTTAGATATGGCACATCGCGCCAAGATAAACATGTCTGGCAAAGTGGTAGGCCGCAACCCTATTAAAATTGGTTATGGCAAAGCCACACCCACCACTCGCCTTTGGGTTGGAGGCCTTGGGCCTTGGGTTCCCCTGGCAGCCCTGGCTAGAGAATTTGACCGTTTTGGCACCATTAGGACTATTGATTACAGAAAAGGGGACACATGGGCCTACATTCAGTATGAGAGTTTGGATGCCGCACAGGCAGCCTGCACCCATATGCGGGGCTTTCCCCTTGGAGGCCCAGAAAGGCGACTCCGGGTGGACTTCGCTGACACAGAGCATCGTTACCAACAGCAGTTTCTGCAGCCCCTGCCCCTCCCGCACTATGACCTTGTGGCAGAGTCCTTTGTCCACAGGGGTGCGCCAGAAGCCTTACGAGTCAGGGAGCGGACTCCGCCGCCTTTGCATTTCAGAGAGAGGGAACTCTATCCAGGTGTTGATTGGACTTCACCCCCAGTACGTGAGCGAGTTCGAGCAGCAGCATTTGAGCCTCTCGAGCACCTAGAGCGGGAGCGGCGGCCACGGGAGTCTTGGTCACTGGAGCGGGAGCTGCAAGGCCGAGATGCGTCTCGCAAGCGACGTCTCTTGGAAGATAATCGGCATCTGGAGCAATCTCCGGACAGCAGCGAAAGGATGGGTCGCCGGCGTCACTGTCCCTCATTGGAGCATAGTCCCGGTGGCAGCAGCAGGGATGAGGGCCGTCTCAGTGACTCAGACCAACCCTTGCGCTCTGACAGGACTACTCCAGCTCGGGAGCGCCATGATAGTCTGGACCGTGTCCCTGGCGAGAAAAGACAAAAGAATCATACACTGCCAGAGATGGCGACTTCTAGTGGTTGCTCTACCGCCTTTGCTGAGCGGAGGAGGAAAGTTGGCGAGACTGGCAAAAATATGACTAAGAAGGAACGCCTCGACCTCCTGGGAGCTTCCTCCAAGAGTAATCAGGCAGCTAAGCAAGACGGTATTGGTCAAAAGTTGACTTTGGCCTGGCAGGGCATGCTCCTGCTGAAGAACAGTAACTTTCCCTCCAGCATGCGTCTTCTGGAGGGGGACCTCAGTGTAGCTACCAGTCTCCTCCTTGACAGCACTACTGGGGAGCAGGTTGCCCAGCTGAAAATTACCCAACGCCTTCGTTTAGATCAGCCCAAGCTGGATGAGGTGACACGACGAATCAAGATGGCTGGTCCTGGTGGTTACTCCGTACTTTTGGCCATTCCAGGAAACACAGATGACAGCTCATCACAGGACCAGGCAGCCTCCACCCAGAGGCCTCTGCGTAATCTGGTCTCGTACCTCAAGCAGAAACAGGCAGCTGGAGTCATCAGCCTGCCAGTGGGTGGCAGCCGTGACAAGGACAACGCGGGAGTACTTCATGCTTTTCCTCCTTGTGATTTCTCACAGCAGTTCTTGGATTCCTCAGCTAAAGCTCTTACTAAAACGGAAGAGGACTACCTGGTGATGATCATTGTCCGAGGGGCATCATGATACCTCAAATGCACAAAAAATATATCATATAGAAAAATGTCTTGTACCAGTAACACTTGCATGTATTCTTCTGTATTATTGGATATATTTACAGGTGGGGTGGGGTTTTTAAAAAAAATGTTTTGGCTAAATCTTTCTGAGAACATAGGTGACACATGTACAAGAATCTGAATAGGATGAGGTTGTTTAGAGTACAATTGTAAGTTACTCATTAGTTATAATTATTGATTTTTATAGGAAATAATGTATGAACTGATTTGTGAAAGACACCAGATTTTAGTTCCACAAAACCCGTAGAATATTTGCTCATTTGTATATTAATCCACTTAATAGAATATATTTTCTTTTCATTTTTTATGATGAGGTGAGGTTCCCTATCCCCACCAAAATGACCCCTGTTGCATGTTTATTCCAGTTGTCTACAATGGTTTCAGATCTTTTTAGCCAACAGTAGCTATTAAGGAAAGTGCATCTAAGGATTTCTTTTAATAGCTACAATGCATTGACCCCATTGTATGAATGGTTTCCTCCCTGGTGTTTGGTTCTTATTTGTCAGTCAGTTTAAATTCAGTGTTAAAAAAAAAAACAGGTTTTAATGTTTCAATCTTAAATTGTCGAATGGTGTGAAAAAAGCTATGAAGCTTTGGTGCCTCCACTGAGAGTGCGTTTTGCTTTTTTTATTTTATCAGTGTTTTTAGTCTGATTAGCAGTCTGCTGCCCTTATGCCTAAGGACCAGATTGCTTTAGTCAAGTGATTGCCTTCATGATAACATCATTTGTATTAAGACAAATAGCACTAGAATGACATCAAGATCAATATGAAAAAGCCAGCGACTGGCATGTGATTGTGGGTAGATGAATATCACATTGTATCTTAATCCTAGTTATTCATGTTGATTTCAAGGAAACTGATGAGCTTCACTTCTTTTCTTCCTTGTCCTGTCATTGGTTTTGGGCTTGGCACCAGTAACATAGAAGTTATAAAGGTATTGAGTGTTGAGACATGAACGCTGGAATTTTTAAGACCATGTTCACATGTTTCAAGCCTATTTTATTTTTACCAAAAGAGTGTTTTTAAATGTTATGTAATTTTTCTTCTGATGTTTGTGTATATATATTTTTTCATGTACAACAAAGAGAAAAGTTAGACTCGGACAGAAATACTTGGTCATATTTATTTTCTGTGTAAAGATGGCAAAATAGTACCTGCCATAGAATATGTGCTCTTTAACTATAAACTGACCACAGTAGCTTTTTAAATCATGGTTTTGTTTGGATAGTAATATATCTACATTTAAGAATTTATGAGGTCAGAGTATAAAAAATAGTTTGGACTGTTCATAATTGTCATGATAATCACAGGAAAACTCGGGGCTGTTTTTGATATCTGCATAACTAGATATTTACCAAAAGTTGATATTTGTATTAACAGTATGTTTAACTTAAATGAGAAAAAATGGTATAATTAGAGCTTTTGGAAGGAATATGGGAAAGTGATTTTTTGAAGAAAAAAATGAATTTTAGTTTTGTAGCCCAGTTGAAATAGATGAAATTGGCATTTATTTTTCTGAAAATGTCAGTGTGAAAAGTGAGTGTTCTGTTTTATCTTTTTGACCCCTATTTATTGTATCCTTAATATCACTTTACAGATTTACAGCATTTGTTTTAGATGTTGGCAGATAATTGATCCATAAAACTGGTTACTTAGTGACGATTATTCTAATCTAATTCTAATAATCTGCTTCAGTTTAAATTTTAAAGTTTTTCAGTTTGAAATGCTGGTATTTGGCTGTGCTGTGTGTAAATTGGCCATTTTAAATACAACAAACAACACAGACCTAGAAATCTAACATTTGTTTTGAAGTTGAGATTTTTTTCTGCAGATCTGTTATGGTTTGAGATGTTTTATTTTCTGAAGCAAAGCATGCAGCACAGGCATGCAGTATTTTTTCCTACATTTGCCATTGTGATGTGGCCACATGCAAATGGTTTGAAAACCAGGGATTATCATTCTGTTTGTCTTAGGGTGCAGCTGATCTTTATTCATAATGGTTCATTTCTAAAATAGAAATTAGAGATTAACAGGATATTTTATATTGAGGACAGAATTGCAGTTATTGCAGCTGTTGCCCAGAATGACTGTACTAGTTCTGGACCTAGTTCTAAAAATTTAAATCTAAATGATGTCCTTCATGTTATATCTTGATGTTCCTTTTTTTTTATTATTTTTATTTAAAAAAAAAAAAAAAAAAATTCGATTTTATTTTTTTTTTCCCCTGAACTGCTGTGAAAGTGTAGACCTCTAAGTGGTTGTGTGATAAGTTTCAGGATGTCCTGATGCTTGCATGCTCATTTAATGTAATTTTGTTGTTGGTGCCATTGCCCACACTTAATTCTGAATATGATAATCTTTGTCGGTTTCTATCAAACAGAAATTGTTCTATGTTTGTGTAAATGGGGAATACATCTACTTATCAGACATTTCGTACTGCAAGAAGGAAACGCTAGACTGGATACAGTGTCACCTTTCACATGGACCTCCAGGCCCGGAGACACAAACGCTCATGTAAAAATCACGCAGGAGCCTTTCATATGTGGAGGGGCCATCAGCTTTCCATTTGATGTTGTGCATTTTACTCGAGGGCAGCTTATAAGTTCTGTAACTGCTTTTGTGATGCCAGTTCTCGTGTTAAGTGGACACGTAAAATTTTTCGCTTTGTGCTGTGTACACCTGATGTCTGGGGAGAAAGGAAACCATCTGCACTCACGGCTGAGAAGTAACATACACACAGAAAAAAAAGTGCATTGGCACTCATTTTGTCTCGGTATAAATAAATTTTCTTTAAGGGAAAAATGTTTCTGCCTTGGAAATGAGTTGAAGAAAACTTATGGCCCTTTTTGTTGTGTTTGGAAGGAGTTGTTTCCGCACTTTAAATGGCACGTTTTATTCAAGAAAAAGAAAAAAAATACTTCTGCAGTCCAACATGCAGAGGAGAGTGAAAAGGAAAGTCAGTGGAAAGGGAAAAGTCATCATTTATCTCTGTGTTGCTCATCTGTGTCTGCCCCTTACCTTTTTTCTCAAAGGAGTTCCTGATTGGCTCACTGTAAATTGATCTCAGCTTTTCTCACCGCTGTACCTCTCCATGGAAAGGGAGGGGCTGGGTAACTGGTGCTTGCACTGTGTGCCTTTTGGCAGGAAATATCCTGTTTTGCAATGAGTGGCTGCAGGAAGCTTGTTCATGCAAATCAGGAGCATGAGGTGGAGACAGCCCTCAGTGTTTCTGCTGGTGCCTCTGCCTGGGCAGTTCATCTATATGATTTGCCTCAGGTTTGTCAACCACGTTCAAGGTTTGGGCCTGATGTGTCCTTGCATTCCTTACACAAGCAAGTGAGGGATCTGTCATCTGTACATGCGAAGTGTCTTGTGGGGAACCATCCTGGCATCGGTCAGTTTTAACGGAGAGTTTCTCTCCCACAAACAACAAAGTGATGCGGATTTGAACACCTAAGTCTGATTCAGAGGAACAGTTATTTCTTTTCAAGTTTATTTTCTCCAGTTATTATTTGATTCAATTTTCCCCATGCTATTGGAAGGAAGAGGATTTTCCCAGTATCAGGGCTAGGAGTTTGTTTACCCTTTCCTATTTCCATTGTTTGATTACAAGGGACCTGGAAGAGCTCCAAGTGGAGTTTTGGGAGTCCGTGTATTCAACCTGTGCTGTTCCTATAGCAGCTCCAACATGTGGGGCTTCCATCATTCCATCATCCCGTTCAGAAGTGTTTGTCTCTTGAAAAGAGGAAATCGACTACTGCAAAAAACTTAAAAGGATTATTTTTTATTCCATAGTTGCACTGCTATACTAAACAGGGATACATATCGTTCTTATTTTGCACAAATTGTGATTCAACCAGGAAGACCAAATGAGTTTTTATCACCAGTGCTTGAGGATGCCCTTGCCACACCTTCCAGGTTAGGTAGTGTTCTGCTCTGAGCCCTCTGGAGCTGCTGGTCCTTTAGGAACCTGCCCACTGCTATTCTCTCTGCATGCCTGTAGCTGGAATTCCATCCTGTCTACAGAGGATAGACGCCGGTAAGTTGTGTGCTTTTGTTGGTGCAATGAAAGGAATGGGTAAGTATTGATGACCACTTTGTCTGTTACTTTGGAAGGAGCACACATTTTGTTACTGGTAAACAAAATATTACAGCAAATGTACACTATTTTGCATGTTATTAACTGCAAAATAGCATTTTATTTTATTCTGGTAGGTTTTCTCTTTCATTTTGTTATTGGCTTCTTGAATAGTTGTGACAGTTTTTATTTGTTCATACCAGGAACAGAAACTACCCTGGGGACCAGTATCATGGGGATCTTCTAGAATTAGGCCCTACCAAAAATGCAGCGTCTAGGAATCGTAGAATTGCATGGGGTGATTTATTTTACAAATTTAATTGCTTTTAATTTGTAATACACAGCATTTGTTGCACAGCATAAGATATCTATATTTTTTTGATGATTTAAGTTACCAGCACCCAAAAGAACTCTGACTTTGGTCATGCTGTGGTTTTAATCTGCCCTGTGTGTTGCATTGGGTTGGCAGTAGTGATACATTACTTCTTTGCTGCACTAAAAATGTTCATTTTTGCAGAGTATACTGGAGCAGCACTTTCCATCCTGTAAAACATGGATAGACTCATGGTGGTAGGTAGATAAGTCTGCCAGAGAATTGGGCACAGGCATGTATGTCATGTCAAAGAACTAAGCCATTTTTTTTTCTCAAATGTAATTTTTTTTTTTTATTTAATAACAGTAGTTTTTTATATTCTTTAACTTATAGAGGGAAAAAAATGAAAATGGATTTGAAAGTACCCTGTACTTTAGGTACTCCTATACCTAAAGTACAGGACTATGGACCAAAACATCTACAGCTAAGCCCCAGTGTATGACTCCTAACCTGTCTTCGTGTACCACACTAGCTGGTCAACCCTGTGGCCATTTGAACACCATATAACCTTTCTGCAAGCCCACTGCATGACCCCAGTAAGCTCCTTATGACACCAAGATGGTCTAAAATGTGCTCAAAGTAATTGGGTTGGTGGGACATCCCCAGTACTCGCAGACAATACTACATCAGTCCATGCCTCTCCACCTTCACCTTGGTTTTGTTGTATGAATAGCTGTCAGGTCAGTGATAGACATTAAACCTTAGAAAGATGGCCTGAAGCATGTACATTTGGGTACACTCAACAGAATCTTGATCACGTCTTTATAACAAGTGAAGGAATGCTTTATTTTGATATAAAATGCAGTGCTTTGTCGTAACTTGCTTGGAATAAAAGGTGATACCAATTGAAATGAAATTAATTTTTACTCAGTTGTCCATATTGCATGATAGGTTGTTAGAAGTGTAATTGCTCATTCTATTGACCCAGGCTGTTCTGACCATGTTTGATGACAAAATGTTTCCATTCTCCCAACTAGAAAGGTAAGAAAAGACTTTCATTATCTCTTTATTAACCATAATGGTATTACTGGGTTGCTCTTGTTTCAGCACATAGAGCATAGCAAGATTTTCAGAACCATACTGTACTTTTTCTACAAACAGTCAAATAGTAAAACTTTGTGACCGCTAGGAAACTGAAAATGAATGATTTTAATTTCGCAGATGTACATTCATTTGCAGAAAAATACACATTGCTTAGTGCATGCACAGGGCAGTAATGGTGTACCATATTTATTCAAAACCATAGGCTCGAACCAGACTAAAAATAGAAAAATGACACATTGTTTTGGCAGCAAAGCAGCCTTTCATTGGGTCATGGTCATGTTCTCAGGTGTCTGACACTACCCCCTTGTGTTCTAGGTCATGCGTTTCCCAGTACTGCAATATCATGGGCTCACCTACAATTCTGGGTAAAGTACTTAAAAATAATGGGCTAATAATCTGCTAACTGAAATTTCAGCCCTTGTTCAGTCTGTTTCCACATGTTCTACATATATAATAATGAAAAAACCTTTATACTACAGAAAACTAAAATCGAGTTGTATAACAAGGGAATTGATAAGTGTATTTCTTCCAGTGTTCTAAATTGTTTTTTTTCTGCGAAACATTCTCTCAGGTATTGATTTTAATTTTCTGGGGTAAGGCATATAGTATCTTTATCATCGTAACTGAAACTGCGTTTCGGTGAGTACAAGCCAAATTCCTTTTTTCCCTAGCATTTATCTTTGTAGTTTGGTACTTTGAAAGTTTAATTTTGAAGTTTGTGCATTGATTTTTGTAAATAAAAGTATTTTTTCTGGAAGACTGTAAGTTTGGTTATTGTAAATAGAATCATGTACATTTCTCTATTTCATGGGAACAAGTGGTGTGTATGTATGTTTGTATACAAGTTAAAAATGATTGCTAGTGATTGTAGTAGACAACGTAAAACTTTACAAAAGTATTAAAATGTAATGCTCAAACTGAAAAATATATTAGTTCTTCCTGCCTTAGACTGTATTATTATTGTGCCGATTATCCAAAGCAGAACCTTAAGTCGGTCCATAGCAGGACACACACACAGAAAAAAATGGATCACTTAGAGATGCTGTTTTGTGTAACAACACGTTTTTGGACTCTTGGGGTAAGTGGAGAAAATTCAAACTCCATTCACAAAGAATTAGGGTGAGAATCAAACTCAAAAACCTAGAAAAATCTACAGTGCTAAACACACATGCACTTTGTACTCTGGGATACTGACTAAATATTTCTTAAACATGTCTTCATAAAATGAAGATTGCATTATGATTGCAAATAATTGTGCAAGCCACTATAAGTACCATATTAGAGCACAATTTGCCCCATGCAAATTGCAAAATTTCATAGCTATTCAATGAGTGTTTCTGACCTGAAGGGCAAACTCCACTACATATTTTAATGGAGATTAAAATGATGTTTGTACATAAAATATGTATATTTGAGAGTATATTTCCATTAGTTACATGTGAAATTAATATGAAACAAAAATAGTTAATGATACAGGGCAATAAGCAATTGAACAGACACTGAGTCTTGATACTATGCCAAAGGTATGGTGACCACCTAATCCATATCGGAAGGAGCAAGGACAGGGTTTGTAAACTACCATTTCAGTGAAAAAGACCTGGATTTCATTTTGGCACTGAGTTCTTGCTGTGTGCTGATTGGTCAGTCTCCTATAATCATACATGTGTCAATATATGAAAAAGCTGGATGAGACTTTGAATCAAGTAAACAATCCAGTAAGAGCACAAGAAGAGTTGAACCAATTAGTCAAACACAGGAGCCTTTCAGTTTAAAAGTAGTTTGTAAAACATGAAGTAGCCCATAGTGTCCCTCCTGAAATGGAATAGGTGGTCACACTAGTCAAAGGTAGCATTATAATAGAGTTTAAAGCAATAACAATCCATTAAACACATTATAGGAGGTAAACCTCACTTAAAATAACCTAAGATACTTTGACGGTTTTGTTTGCCACTGGATGGCAGAATAACACAAAGCACTGTAGGCTGAAATTGCAAAAAATCATAATCTCTTCAGCATACATTTAAGACCGTTCTCATCCTTTAAAATGCCATGCAAAATTTATGAATTTTTAGGGAGACCTATCTATTTACCTGCATGGTTTTGGACTATTGGATGACACAGTACACAGAAGAAACCCACACAAGCATGGGGAAATATGTCGACAAATCTGATGGAGAACCGAGGCTGATATAAATACCTACCCGTCCATATTCCATGCTATTTATCATATCGTGATCGTGGGTGTGTACAAATATGATTATATACCCTGACAGTAAAACTTCTATTGCTTTCCAACAAAACTGCTTTTTAATATATGATTTTGGTAACTATCAGTTTCACCTCAAAGTTGAATGGTAATGGTTTTTGAGGCCCTTCTGAAGAAGCCAGTGCTTTCTTAGTTCCGTTAAGGAATTCTAATATGGAAATCATCTCCACATATGCCACTGAAGCTAGATTTATTTGGTCATATAGTCGAAAACATAAAAAGCATCACACTCACATTGAATTTCTTAAACCCACATTTTGGAGAATTCTTAAGCATGACAACATACATATCTTGTTAATTTAAGATATACACAGTAATAATTCACGAGAATACATAGAAAGGTTACATTATATTAAAACTAAAATCTATATAACGTGTATTTTTATTGTTTTTTTAGTGTCCAATCTTAATTTTTACAATAATGCACTTTTTTTTTAATCTCGCTAGAACTTTTTAGAATATGCTAATTGTCCTTTTGTAATGTTTCTTATTAAAGAAAATGTTTTGGTTTCACTTGCTGTAAAACATTTTACAGTCCGTGTGCATATTTAATTCATGTGTTTCACAGTGACCCTAGAAATCCCCCCATATTTGTGTGTTCCAGTATGCCAGTTGCTGAATATTCAGCAGGTCAACTGGATGAATTTCAACATACCATTGAACACCAGAATAAGGATTTCCGAAAATTGTTTTTAAGAACAGCTGCCATGGCAGTTTGGTTGAGGTTCTATATATGCCTCATAACCAAAGACATCGATGCAAATTAAATGCATGACATAACCTTACCACTAGTATACTTAAGAGTTTAAGCAAATGATCATGTTAAATAACATTAGGCTAAAAAAACTTGGAATTTATTCATTATATGAACTGTACAATATTATTGATTCATGCAAAAATAAGTAAAACTTACTTTATGAACCTTATACTGTTGACCAATAATCAATAAACCAATATCCAAAAAATGTCAAAGGTACAAAAGACTTTTTAAAATTTGCCCTGTAAGAACTTCCCATGCAGACAGCGCTGCATCATCCACCATTCATTTCAGTCTGAAATGTAATCAGATTACTAATCTGTTACTACAGCAATTACTCCATTTGGTTAACAACAGTGCAACAATAAGGATAATGAGGCCAGGTGCTTTTCTAATGGTCCAATTGAAAATTGCTGAGGTAGCCGAACAAAACACAGCCTTCGAGGTATACAGTGAATTGTGTAGCCCATGTTGACTATGCAAACTCTGTTGGGAATTACAGCAAAACCAACAGCGCCTAGAGTACAACAGTCATAGAGACGGGAAGAAAAGGTAAGCCAAGGAATTTGCGCTAAAGGGAAAATTGGTCATTCATGAACTATTAATGGAGGAGTAGGTTGGAATAGGGCGGGTAAATCCCCCTTTTCATGATCAGTACTGGAAGACAGTTCTTACACAGGAGTGAACTCTCTAAATGACCGCTTGAAACAGTGTGTATCTGGCTGGTAAAGGCAGTGCAATGCCATTACTGCATTAGTCTGCTACATTGCAAAATCAGAAATTTTCAGATTAGTTGACAAATGGCTGGTTTTGAGTCATAGTTCTCAGATTGGCCCTTCTCCTGTACCATGACGGATGTATTTTTTAAATGTTACAATAAGCTTCATAGAGTGGCCAGTCACGGGCTGTACTTAAACACAAAATTGTTCATTTAACTTGCATTGTCAGATGTTACGAAATAGGAGGATCCTTTCGGCTTTTGCCAGGTAAATATATTTTATAGAGAAATGACGACTATACTCATCCCTGTTATCTCTTTCGGTGTTTTCCTTTGCGAAGGCGATGAAACTGATTGATTCACACTGTTCCTTGGATCTGGCATCACCATTCATGCCACATGTGAAGCTCTCTCTCAGGGACACTGAGGCAAGGGTATTTCAGGCAGGTTCTTTTTCTGCTCCTTCCATCTCTGTGCAAGGGGTTCCAGGAATAGTGAGACAGAGGACAGCAGGTAACAGACACCAGCCAGATAGAAGGAGCAATCATATGTCTTGGTGTAGTCATAGAGGAAGCCTGTAAAAAGAAACATACATCAAGACGCCTCACAGTGAAACGGACTAACCCACCAACAATTCAATGATTAAACATTACATCTCCCACGTAATACACCGACCAGCTGAGCAGCATCTATTGTATGCTACTCTTAGAGCTAGAAAGAACCTTTGTTGACAGCAGCAAAGGAAATTCTAGCCAGTAGCACAGACTCTACCTTATGGTAAACCAGCCTGGCACTAAGCTAGAAGCACTGGTTCCACAAGTCAGACTGTAACTACATTGTTTTTCCAGAATTGTTTGGCATGTTATTACTGATTCCACGAAGCCGTTATTTACAGTGCACACAGTCAAGGGATTGGGTTCAGTTCATACAGGAATATCTATCAGCTTAAAGTGTCAATACCACCGGGTTCAGCAGGGCTCTCCTTACATTTCACAAGAGTGTAAAAGGCCTCAAAGGTGATTAGGGTTCTTTGAATATTAGCCTACTATGTTCAAGTCTGATTTATAGCACAAAACATTAGAATATGTGTGCTCTATTTGATTATAAATTGTAAAAGCACTGAGTTATTAATATAAACTCTTCACATACAAGAAAGTATTTTTCTTTTTTTCAGATGGATATTTTACTGGAACCAATACAATACCTACCAAAAGATATTTCAAAATACTAAATCAGACCAAAGATTCATATTCATAGCAAATTGTTAATGGACTCTTTCAGCTAGTGTCCAACAATGTGAGCAATTACACAGTTTGTAAATTTACTTATTAAAATGATAAACTGCAGTGGTATTGCTGTCTGAAAGCTTAGGAATACCAGACACAGAGTATGCCTACTTAAAACAGGAGTAGCCTCCTTAGCAAGTATTTGGTCTCTACAACCTTAAAGACCCCATCAAGTAGAGATCATCAACCTGTCTGTACATGGACAAATGTTTCTGTGGCAATACTTGAATGTTTCTGTGGTAAACGAACTATGTAGGCTATATGTTTAAATACCATTTCTTTGGTAAAAATTGCATTTCGATCACAATGTCCATCAGAATTCACTATGGTGTTGACCCCTGTTCAAAAGGCAAAAGAATGTCTTTCTCTGTGGACATGATTATGCAGCAATGTCAGTTTTGGAATAAAGCCTGTGTGTAATAGTGCTAATAACCCAGCACATTTTAGGTTATATTACATACTGTACAGCCAGTCGCATTTGCTAGCTAGCTGGCTATCATGCTCATTATAGGCATGTAACGATGAATCGTGAATTGGTTAAAAATCAATGTAAATGTATGATGATTTAAACCGGCTGATGTGGAAAATGAATCGCTACTTTAGGAGTACTTCACAGTACTTTAACAGGAAAAACTTGTGTAATACTACATTTGATGTCACGATGTGAGTTCGACGTGAGATGTCACTGCGTATTCATATCGAAGTCGTACGTCAGTTTTTGGTTTTGACTGAATGCAAGATGGCGAGCGAATTTGAAATTGAAGCTGCACCACCAGGTGGCGCAGTGGTCAGCGCTGCTGCCTCACAGCAAGAAGGTCCTGGTTTCGGTCCCGGGTTCTTTCTGTGTCGAGTTTTCACGCTCTCCCCATGTTTGCCGGGAGCTCCGGT
This sequence comes from Mormyrus proboscirostris, assembly GCA_026779585.1. Taxonomy (NCBI): domain Eukaryota; kingdom Metazoa; phylum Chordata; class Actinopteri; order Osteoglossiformes; family Mormyridae; genus Mormyrus; species Mormyrus proboscirostris. Next base: position 1,021,708 of record JAODKF010000074.1, on the reverse strand, counting down.
TTCCTACCGTGGTCCAAAAGTGTGTAGGATAGGTTGACTGGTGAGTCAAATTTGGCCTGTGAGTGTGTAGGTGACTGCCCAGGGTCGGTTCCCGTCTGTGCTCCTTGTTCCCATGATAAGCTCTGGTACCCCATGACCCCAGTTGGGATTAAGCAGTTTCAGAAAATGGATGGATGGACGCACCACCAGATCTTAAATCGGCAGTGTGGCAGCATTTTAGCTTTCCAGTAATCACAAACAAAAATGTTTTTTCTTACATGATTATGGCCACATTCAAACTTAAAACCATGTGACATATAAGGTACTCAAGGGAAAAGCCTATAGGAAAAATACAAGAACTTTACATTCCACCATATGTGATATACCATATTTTACACATTGTAAAAAAATGGAAATTTTCTGGCAGCAGGGGCACCAGAGAATACGTGTTTTAGAAACGATTAGTTTCAGATGAAAAAACATTCATGAAATGTAAAAAAAAATTCATTTTTGTGCTCAATTTTTGGCCATTTTTTATGAGTAAAGCAAACCCAAGTTTAGAAAATAATATGACCAATGCCAGGTGAGACAAAGCATTTTGAATGTGGGAGTGACCCACTGGCATAAAACTAATATTTTATGTTAAACGTGGGGGGGGGGGGGTCCAAATAAATAATTATATGCGAGGGGGACCCCATTTAATGGCAGCGACGCCAATGGGTTTCAGGCATGATAAGTGTCTTTGTTAGCATGAGCCTGATACAGTTTCTTGGCCAGCTGAGAGTTAAGGGCTTTGCTCAAGGGCTCATAGACATGTGACTATTCTGCTGAGGCTGGACACAAACCCATGACCTGTAAACCGTGCAGTTTTATTTTCATATGGGATCATCCATCCTTAGTTTAGTTTCACGCAAAGCAGGTTTGTACCATTTCAACTCCGTTATTTTAGGGGGGGGGGGCACCGCCATTTCTTCACGATGTATAAATGCGTACAAAGTACAACTTTTGGCAAATCTATTTCTTCACTGAGCAGTCTCCCAAGTGCCCCCAGATACACCAAGCCCCCTCTCACCTGCTAGAGGAGGGCCAGTCAGACAGCCTAGGCCCACAAAAAACATGGAAAAGCCCATTGAGTTATTCACCTTGTCCACCCCAACAAGATCTACCTGAGGAGACACAAGTAGGAGACACACCAAAACACATTAGGTACTACAATGTTACCTTAAGGTTCATAACAGACCAGAATGTGCACAAATGACAAATCCATTATGTGTGGTGAAAACATTACATCATCTTTTCAGAAACAGATGAAACACCAGAATTAGGTGATTAGTGGTCATTGTCAACACACCATAGCAAAGCACACAGTGCGCAACAACGAAATGTCCTCTGCATTTAACCCATATGTGACTTTCGTGACATAGCAGGGCGCTGCTTGGGGACGGTACCTTGCTCAGGGTACCTCAGTGGTGACATGCTGGTGGAGGATTCAAACCTGCAATCTTTCAATTACAAGTGCACTTCCCTAACCATCAAGCCACCACTGCCAACAACAGTGATACTTTATTAATCTCTGTGAGGAAATTCTCTTTGCTCCGTCTTGCTCTCCATACAGGTTAGAGTGCGCTTGGGGGCATCGCAGCACTGAGGCAGCCAGCCAATGGCACCCAGGGGTTAAGGACCTTGCTCAAGGGCTCACAGAGAAGTGACTATTCTGCTGAGGCTGAGCTTAATCCGGTGACCTTCTGATCACAGGCATACAGGCTTAGCCAGCTCAGCCACACACTGCCCCTATTCAATGTCAGGGTAGTGAGTTTTTGTACACTAGAGGTGTTTAACACTTTTGCAATTGTTTCATAAACTGCAAATGTTTAGATTCTTGGTAAGCGTTGGAAAGTTGGGTGAACAAATATAAATGAAAATATAAGTAGAAACACGTTTTGTTTATAACATGGAAAGAGTATGTAACAGTGCATGTCAGACATCCTATTAACTAGTGGTGTGGTGATGGCATAGTCAAATTCTAGGCTGTCCTTTAACTTTAGGTGCACTGGTTAACTGCTTCATCCCATGAAACAGAGCAGTATGTATTGTCCCTTTAGGAAGAATGCCTGGAATTTTCTCTGCTGCTATAACAATTAGCGAAGGTTACTTTGATAAACAAAGATGACATTTTCTTGCTAATAAAGTTACTCAAATTGTGAACATACTATAAATTTGCTGGCAAAGTGTTGAGTATAAAGAGTCAGTCAGAGTACTCAGCGGGTTGGCTGAAACAAAATCTGGTCTAGATTTTTACTTTCTGGACCTGAAATGTTCACTTCTGTATAAAATAAAGTATGACACATGTGGTATGCTATTAAGGATAAGCTCACCATTTCAGTATGGTCAGTACTTCTATTTAAGTAAAATTAAACACAATCCCAAGAACCCAAACAAGACTTCTTCAAATCTGGACCTCGATTCCAAATCCAGGCCGTGTTTTCAGTTCTCCCAAGTAGTCAGGTTAATGATTACTGATTCTCTTTGGCCAGAGGCTTCACACCTGGCTGACAGGTAAAGGAAGGCTGGAAAATCAAGTGCTCAGACCTTGAGGACCGTGATTTGAATAGCCCTGTCTTATAGTCTTCATCTTGAAAATTAACATTAATGTGTTGTACAGTTGTATAGGTTTTTACTGCTTCAAATCTGCTTAAAACTTGCACCTGGCCATTTATTGGAAGCTCAGCTTAGCTGCACTCATGCCTAGCTGACTCCCTGACAGATGTTAATTTCAGGGGGGTATCTGCTAAATAAAGAAATGTAAATTATAATATAAATGTATTAACATTATACCACCCCAGTGTCCCTAATATTTGATGTCATAAAGTACTATTATTCTCCATATGAAGTGCACACTCACCAGGACAGGCAACATCAATGCCATATAACCTCCACAAAAGACAGCAAAGAAAACAGCATAGACCATGAGCTGTACATAGTTGGTGGCCAGTGGGGAGAGCAGGTTAATCAATCCACACAAGATCAGGTATGTCTTATGGTAGTGGTACGTGTGCAACAGCTTCTTGTCAGCCAGCCATCCAGAACCCAGCTGGGCCACAGTCTCTGTTACGCCTGAGGAAAGTCGAATGAGAGAAAAACAAGCACATCCTCACAAAACAGCCTTATTTGCTTCTGAAACACAGTTATTACATTCATTACATTTTTCTTCTCCTTCAATGCAAGTCACTTTTAATGAAACTAATGACTGACTACAAAAAGATTTGTAATGTTAGTACATTTTTATTTTCCTTTGAATTACTTTCATGAATGACAATGTGTAACTCCCAGTATTGAAACAATTTGTCTCAGAAATGATATGACAAGCGATATCTTTGACAAATGCATACCCATTTTCAATTAAACATGTAAGACAGCTGGCCATATAGGACTCAGTGACCCTGGACTTCTTTGTTCCTGCACAGCACCTCACCCAGTGGGACACCATCAGCTCAGCTCCAATGAGGCTGGACAAAGGCTACCGGACCATCCTATTAGTAACCCACCTCAAGCCCAGCTGTGTGAGGAAGAGCCCACAGGCAGACCCTGTTGGGCTTACTGATCATAAACCCATCCTGCTCTCCCCCACTTCCTTCCTACTCCTCACCCCTGTTCCAGGTCCCAAATAGTCACATAAATATTCTAAATAAGCCTTTAGTTAAACTGGAGTCAGATACAGTTATATTTTTCTTTAAAGGGTATTGTAACTTTCAGGTGTGCTCGGAAGGACCGACAGACATTCAGAAGGTCAGCCTTCGGCCGTCCATTTGGATTCTCTTGATTGGTCAGTGGGAGGCTCCCTACGAACACAGACGACTTAACTGTCACCCAAACATTCTGTAATTCAAAATAAGAGCCGGAAAAAGGATACTAGCTGGGTCCGTTCTGGCTTCTTTCAGAGGCAGGCTAAATGACCCATTTGGGTGAATATTTGTTCTATTAATGTTACAGTTAAGTTTAATTGAAAAACAATAGGCCAGGTTCTTAACTCAAGGTGTTACAGTCATTATAATTTCCTGGGACAGGTCCTGTGTGGCTAATCTGCTACTGTAGATAAAACTAAACTGCTTTTTAGAGAAATATCTTACTGACCAGAATGTTGATTGATGCCCTGGCTCCATGTGGATGGCATTTGCATGCTCCCACTTCCATTGTGTGATTTGGTTTCCTCTCAGATCAAAGCAAGCAGTTTAGGTAAATAAGTCTCTCTAATTTGCTCTGTGTGTATTATTCCTGTGATAGACTGGTTTCCTGGGTGTACACTGCCCTCTGCATCCAATAATTGCAGTATATCCAGTAAATGCAGGTTATTTTAGTCAGCATGGACAAAAACCCCGCAGTCTCCTTCTACCTAGCGTTTCTGCCTTCTCTGTAGATTAATACTTGGTGGATTTCTTATATTTTACTGTGAACTTTCATTTTGGATTTTGCTGGATAACCTTTATTGGACAGTTTGCTTTGGACTTACTCATTCTCCTAGTTAGTTGTCTTGTTGCTTGGGGTGTATTGTCTTGCCTGTGTTATCGATAGTCTGCCTGGCCTATTCTTTTATGTGTTCAACAAATCCCCCTTGTGTTTTTACTCGTGCTCCTTTGCCGGTCCTGACAAGCCACCAGAGAGGAAGTGATGTAATTAAATTGGGTCTTAAATTATGGTAAACTTTTATCGCGCATTTGTTATATTGACACTGAGGAAAATTATATTGCTGTAATTATCATTTGAATCCCCAGATCTATCCGGCAGTTTAAAACTTACTTAAAACCTTATTTTGACAGACTTGCATTCATAGAACCTTCGGTGCACTTTCATACTGCATTCTCAGAACATTCATGAGCAGCATGTAAGTACAGTGGTACCTTGGGACACGAACTTAATTCGTTCCAGAAGGCTGGTCGAGTTGAGGTTTGGTCAAGGTCCAAGTCAAATTTCCCCATAAGAAATAATATAAATGAATTTAATCCGTTCCAGACCCCCAAATGATTGCCTATTTAACCATTAATAAGCAATATAAAACTAATACACAGATGAAAAAGCACGCGTACAAAAGCAATAATGGTGAAGTAATGTGCTATTTGCCTCACTTGTATGTTGCTTTGGCTAAACGTGAAATATTCCAAAGCGAGAGCAGACACACGTGCACCAGCTTCAAGTCGAGCTATAATTTACTCTCAAAGTTTGACAGGTACTCTCACTACTTTCCTTTTTGGTTTGCTACTATCCCTGCTCACTTTCTTAGGAGAAATGATTACTGTATCACTAGATGTACAGTACTGTAGATAAAGCACAAAAAATGTCACATCGAACACAGGAACATAGCTTTCGCATGTCGAACTCGGTTGACAGGTACTGCGAGACTTAGAGCCAATTCATAGGCATAAACATCCCAGTAGGTCTGATCTGATGCGTCTTGATCTGTACAAGTCTTAGCAGGAATGGTCGAGTTCCAAGATTTCAGTTGAGAAAAAAATTCAACAGACCCTTTTCAGTTGGTTGAGTTAAGAGGCATTCAAGTTCCAAGGTTCAATTGTGTACCTTAACAGCCTAACATTTTATAGACAAAAATCCTGGAACACTTGGAACTATTGTGGCATCCAATTATAAATCCATAGGCAGCAATATGGCATCTGCTAAACCCAGACTCATCTATCAGACTGCCAGACAGAGAAACGTGATTGGTCACTCCACAGAACACATTTCCATTGCTCCAGAGTCCAGTGGCTGCATGCTTTACAACACTCCGTCCGATGCCTAGCATTGTGCTTCGTGATGTGAGGTTTGCTTGCAGCTGCTCATTCCATGAACCTTCCAGTGCACAGTTTTTGTGCTGGGTTTAATGACAGAGGAAGTTTGGAACTCTGAAGTTATTGAGTCAACAGAGCCCATGGCAACTTTTATGCTACAGCACTCGACGACCCCGCTCTTTTAGTTTATATGGTCTGGCTGAGGTTCTGTTGTTTCTGAATATCTCCACAATGTAATAATACCACATACAGATGACCGTGAAATATCTAACAGGGAAGAAATTTCACGAACTGTCTTACTGCATAGGTGGCATCCTGTGACAGTATCATGCTTGAATTCACTGAGCTCACTGAGAACAACTTATTCTTTCACAAATGTTCGTAAACCTGACCATATGGCTAGGTTCTTGATTTCACATACCTGTGGCAATGGGTCTGAATGAAACACCTGAATTCAAAGATTAAGAAATGTGTCCCAACATTTTTGTCAATATAGTGTGGCTCTGAGGCAAACACAAGGCGTATTTGAATTAGTCAATAAACAGGAGTTCAAAACACTAACAACTAAAGCTAAACTGACCACTGGACCTAATCCCCACTCAATGCCTTAAAGAATCCCTGGGAGTTATGGCAAGACTTATAACTGCCATAATGCATGTCTTCAAGCGATGTGCCTGACAAATTTAAAGTAGCAGTCATCAGACCACTACTGAAGAAACCAAGTTTGGATCCACATAAGAGCAACATTTATAGATGAGTCTTTAATGTACCATTTTTGTCTTAAGTTCTGAAAAAGATAGTCGCTGCTCAATCTAAGTCACACTTGAAGACACACAACATACTGGATAGATGGCAATCAGGTTTCCATCAGGGACAAAGCACTGAAACTGCCCTAACTGTCATAAATGACATAACAATGGCAACTGATGCTAACAATACAACTGCTTATGCTTCTCAACCATAGTGCGGCATTTGACACAGCTATATTACATGGACTTGAATTTCATGTTGGGTTGAAGTGTTTTGTGTCGTATTTAAATCCTGTTTATCAGTAATATCAATATGTACAAGTGTCTAATAATTTCACTTCATTGTCAATGTCACCTATCAAATATGGAGTACCACAGGGATCAGTTCTTGCTCCTTTGTATATCTACATGCAGCTATTAGGTGACAAAATAAGAAGGCATAATGTTATTTATCACTCCTGTGCCGACAACTCCCAAATATACCTCATATATTGTGACTATAGCTAATTGCATTAATGAAGTTTAGACCTGGATGAAAGAAAACGTTTTGTCACTAAATTGCAAGGAAAACTGAGGTTCTGTTGTTTGGAGACAAGTGCACAGATAGGAGTGCTAAAATCTCCACACTCCACACCAAGGGGCTGTACTTTTCCCTCAGCATCTCAGCCCGTAACTTAGGTGTCACCTTAGATACAAGGCGCAGTCAAATTCCATGCGAATGCAATGTTGAAGGAGTGCTTCCTACAGCTACAACACATTGCCAAACTACAATGATTCCTTACTATTCAAGACACTGAGGAAATAATACATGCCATTGTATACAGTAGGTTAAAGTACTGTAATGCTCTGTTATCTGGAAACACAAACCACACAAAAAACACCTTGTAGCATATTCGAAATGCAGCAGCTCAAATTGTCATCAGGAACAGGAAATTTGAACACATAACCTCTGCTCTTAGTTCCCTGTACTGGCTTCCTGGTAGGTTCAGGACTGGCTTCAACCTCCTTCTACCTACATATAACGTATGTACCTTATGTGGATTATTTCAAATTTACAAGCTGCATTATCCACTCAGGTCATGCAGGACATAAGCTTCATGGTCATTGCACATATAAATAAAGTAAAAGCTTTTGCTACAGGGCTCCTATATTGTGGAACAGTTTTCCAGCTCATGTTTGGGATGCCAAATTGCTTTCAGTTTTTAAATCTCAGCTGAAGACCTATTACTTCAATTTAGGTTACGCACAACTTAACACATAAAACATCATAAATATGGCTGCTGGTTCTGCTGTGCATGCCATTTTTATCTACTGTGCTTGTCCATTAATGTTCTGATCCTCCATGCTCCCTGCCTGTAAATGTCCGAATGGGGCCCATGGGGAAACCATCTGAGCAGGAGTTCTGGTTCAGTCCCACAGAAGGGTAACATTGTGGATGTGACCCATGAACTGTAACATCCTGGGTGCAGCCTTCAATCCGCGCCCTGTTCAGGTCAGCATGGAGAACTATCATTGATGGCTTGACCTTGATTATAGTTTACACCTTGTTTTTAGCAAGAAACCCCACTCTTCCTTTTACAAAAATGTTAGTCTGCCCGGGGAGGGGGGGGGGGGGGCAGCCAGTTGGCCTTGGACCCCCAGAGGTTTTTCTACTCCCAACTTGGGAGTTTTTGGTTTCGCTCCTCTTATCTGGCTTTCCTATTCACTGTTTTTGCATGCTGTCTTAATCATGTTGTACCACCACGTACCCATGTAATCCACCTTGGGGTGATTTTGTTGTGAAAGGTGCTATGTAAAATTGAATTGAACTGAATATGTGTATTTGCCAATGCTGTATATGCTTGCTAACACAATTTCAGGCTTCAGTGAGTTATTATTGAAATATTCAATAATTCAATTCAATGATTCAAAAGCTATAGAAGAACCATCATGATTTACTCCTCCAGCTCCAGAAATTACTCCAAGATCTCAAGTAGTGTTGTGTTACTCAGTGGCCTGGCACACTGTGATGAGAAGGTCACTGGTTCAAATCCCAGGGTCAGCATAGTGATTTCACTGTTGGACCCATCAGCAAGGCCCTTAACCTCCTATCTGGCCCTGCTTCCTCTTGTAATTGCTTACATTTGTGACTGGGCATTCATTCGAGGCTCAACCTAGTTGCATGTATGTCTAGTTGGCTCCTTAACAGCCATATGTTTGTAATGTGCTATTTGCTTCACTTATATGTAGCTTTGGCTAAAACTGTCTGCTAAATAAATAAAATGTAAATGTCTGAAGGATATTGAAAGAGTGTGATTTCCATGTGAAAATGGAAAGAAGCCACTTTCCTTGGTTATGTTCTATGCCCAGAAGATGAATGATACTAAGCTGAAGGTTATTTGGGAATGACACATGCCAAAGACTGTCAAGGAGATACACTTTCTGGGCTTCACGACTTCTACTGGAGGTTCATACGTAACTTCATCAAAGCAGCATGCCCTCTGTATTGTATTATAAATTATATTACTAATGATTTATACTTCTGTGTAGAATCTATGCTTTCAGTAGCTGCGTACATTAGACCAAAACCTGATGCCTTGAGTTACATTTCTGGGAAGGTGTGCATCAGGCTATGGTGTAGGGCAGTGGTTTACACAGCGACCCAATTTTTACCATGCTTTTTCAGTCGCGACCCTATATCAAATATAGGTTTTTATAAATGCTATGATAAAACACGCAGTGCACTCTGCAATTTACACCAATCAATGTCTGTCGCACAAATCTCATTGAATGTGCCAGTGAATTTTAAATTAAGCATCTGTGGTTTGGCTTCTTCGATTGGTTGAGTGTGCCCTACTCTTGTGCTAAGCATTTGTAGAACCAAGACCCGTTTATATAGGTTAATTCTAGGATTGGGGCTAGGAAATCTGATCGTGGATCAGCATAGGAGCTTGCTGGTTTTAAAATGCTTACATTTCCAATTATACCTTGTGACCCTTTCAGAACTTGCCGCGCCCTACATTTGGATAGTAACCCATGGATTGAGAATCGCTGGTGAAGTCCACAGACCAGTTTCTGTCACTAAAACAGGATGTTTTATTTTGTCAGAAGAATTTATGGGGCCAAGTCAGGTACAGAAAAACGGAGGTATAAGAAACATAAAGAGTCGCTGAAAGCGTCGGCCTACTAAGTACACAGTAGCTTTCAATGAAATGCTAATAAAATATAAATACAAATAAAAACTAAAATAATTCCTCTCCTGCTCACCCAGCATAGATATCATAAGGTGTTTAGCAATTTGGACATAATGCATGAATTTTTTCTTTTTACCTGGACAAACACCCCTGGCTACAGGGGTTAGCCTACCAGACTTTCTCTTTGAATACACTGAACACGCAATTATTTTCACACACAGTAAAGGCAAAACCTAAAAATGAAATTCTTGGTGATTTGTAAGGCAGTAGGGTGCCTTTGTGACAGTGGCGGATACAGAAAGTGGCTTAAGGGTGGGCCTGGGTTAACTCTGGCTGGACCTGAGGGAAGCTCATTACCACGCATTTACTTAAGGTGACTGCAGCAATAATACAGCCATGACTGCAGTGTGCAATCTATGAGCAGAATGAAACTCTCACAGAATTATAGGTAACAGTTAAAGTAATGTCAGACAACATTCATGAGAGAGGAAGTTCTGAATATTATTATTATGGTGATTATTATTGTTGTTGTTGTTAACGGTGTTATTGTTATTATTAATTCAGAATTCTAATACCTCCCAGGACAAAACAATTCACTTTTAATGTAATTATATGTAATTATACCATACAATTTTAATTTTCACTAAAGTATTATAAAAACTTACGGATGCACTGATCACACTTCTTCTGTCCCCATACCGATACCGATACCTGAGCTCTGGGTATCGGCTGATACCAAGTACAGTACCAGTCCGAAACCAGTATTTAATTAATAAGCTGTAGGTTTTGCCTCACTATGTAGAAGAGACTGTGATCATTCTTTTGTGTGAATGGGAACATCAGGCTTAACTTCAACAAAGCTCATAATAACAATTCAGTACATTTAGACTATATACACAGTGGAAACCACTTATAGTGATCATGTCTGTCTGGGTGAATTTGATCACTATAACCGGATGATCATTTTAACCCTTTTTTTCTTTTTCTTTATGTCTCGACAGAACCCAATCTAGTTCACATTTGTACACATGACTGTCATGGACCGCTCCAAGGAAAGACCTATGACATAGAGAACAGAGACTAACACACAGCAATGCTCTTTCCCTGCCTGGCCCAGGAAGCTGCATGCCACCCTCTTTCAGCTGAGCTCTATTGGGGTTTAATGGACTGTTTTACTTATTCGCGTCAGGCACGCCAGCCAGATGTAATATCTTTGTAGTTTTATGCCAGTTCGAGCAGTTCTGTCTCATTTACCCTTTGCCTTTCAGCCATCCTATTTGCCTTTTTGACTTAGGTACTCCGAGGGCAAGATACAATGTCGATCTGGACTCTGAGTTTAGCTCTGTCCCCTGACTGCCAATGATAATCATCCGACCCCTGCCCACTCCTCAGCCACGTTCTTGGACTATGTTTTGGATTTTGTTGTTTGGAAATAAGAAAATAAAGACCTTTTGCCTCCCTGATCCACAGCAGTGTCCTCCTTATTTTCCGCAACACCCACCCTGACACATTCAATTTAATTCAAATCAATTTATTTTTATATAGTGCCTTTCACAACAGAGTTGTCCCAAATCGTTTTGCATAGATATGTTGTGATTCGTAAAACATCATTAGAGAGAGATACAGAATGGGAAAAAGAAGGAAAGAAATTAAATAAGAAAAGGCAGAAGACAATGGAGGAAAGGAACCAAAAACTCCCAAGTAAGGAGAAAAAAAACCTCTGGGGGGGGGGGGGGGGGGGGGGGGGGGGGGGGGGGGGGGGGGGGGGGGGGGGGGGGGGGGGGGGGGGGGG
>JAODKF010000074.1:924245-940799 GCA_026779585.1 Mormyrus proboscirostris | reverse complement strand
ACTGCAAGATGCTATCCTATCAATATGGGCCAACATTTCTAAAGAATGCTTTCAGCACCTTGTTGAATCAATGCCACTTAGAATTAAGGCAGTTCTGAAGGCGAAAAAGGGTCAAACACCGTATTAGTATGGTGTTCCTAATAATCCTTTAGGTGAGTGTACATTTGTCAGGGTCAGCCCCTGTTGTCCCACTCTGTGTCCCTTCCCCATTTGGCCAGCAGGCGTGGCTCGTCATCTCGTCCCTCATGTTGGCAATCTTTTGTGTTTTCCCCTGCTCCCTGTTGGCCATATAGTTCAACTTGTTGAGCATGCCATTGTCTGTGAACGCTTCTGTCCTGTGCTCAAATTCCACCTCCTCTGTTTTTGTATTTGTTCCAAGTGTTTTCATTTGCATGAGTTTTTCTATTTCCCATGTCTGGTGATTTTTGTATTCTGTTTTTGTTTCTTGTTTTGAGCCTTAGTTATGTTTTATTGGGTTTTGTTATATTCTGGGTTTCCTGTTTTCTTGGTTAGTTCTTAGTTTCCCTGTTTTATGTCCTTTGAGTTGATTAGCTTCAAATTGATTCAGGTCGCAAACTTTTCGGGTCATGAACTGAGTCCTCAAATGAATTAAGTTTGTGAGCCGAGGTACCCCAGTATATCAATCATATCAATGCTTATTGAAAAAGAAAATATACTGGAATATTTTTCTCTGGTTTTCTCTGTTTGTCCTCTAAACTGCCATAAAAATGGAATTGTTTAATGAGTCAATAATATACCCTTACTTATAGACATGATGAAGTTCTAATGAAATATTGATACTGTTGTGACGTAGTTGGGTGCACAGAACAGGGAAGTAGGAGAAGAACACGACGGATCGGGGAAAAAAGAGGCAGCACTACACAATGAGACTTCAGTGACAGACCTCGGGAAACGTACTCGAACGCAGACTGAAATAACCAGGACTAATCGGAAATAACATGAAACAGCTGGTAAACGCGGGGATTCCACACGAGATTAACAAGGGGGCGTGGACGAGCAGGGCATGACACATACTACCAAACGTATATATTGAGAATGTAACCTATGGTACACCACAGTACACTGGATAGAATTTTCAGTAATAATGACACCTTATTGATCCCCATGGGGATATTCTCTTTTCACCTACCATATCTTGCTCTCTGTGACACATGCAGTCATATATGTAAGTGATAGCAAGCTTGGCAGCAAAGGGCATCGAACTGTTGTAGAGGCACCCATGGAACTCAAGGGTCCATAGACATGACTATTCTGCCCAAGTCAGGCCTGAACTAGTGATGCTCCAATCACCGCCACAGAGGCTTTGCCCATTAAGCCACATGCTGCTTCAGTCATCTTATGACCATACTCTCCTCCCTTTCTCTCCATGTGCAGCCCCCCCCACCCCATTATACAAATATTCTCACACAAATTAATAATTGATTGTTGCCACAACATATACATAACTATTCGATTTCTATAGTACCATTAAATTAAAATTCTTGCAATGAAGTTGTCATGAAATACTAATATATATCGCTTTCTTATTAAGCTGCTCCTATCAGATATAAGGTAACTAAACACAAATTATAATTTTAAAGGTGCCATAGAATGAAAATTTGACTTTACCTCAGTATAGTTAAAGGAGCATTTGGGACATGTAAATGACATACTGTGAATCTCAAACAGCATTGTTCCCTCTTTCAAATATAATTCCTGAATATGAAAAAGAGAAGCAAAAAGGGCTGTTTCTAAATTGTAAAGTGACGCAAGTGCATTGGTCTTGACCATGTCCCCAAACATAACATATGCCATCCCGCTTTCAAGCTCAATGCACGTGCGTATTCGTACTTCAACAGTTCTGCGGGTATTATGAAAAATGAAGAGGAGGACAACAGTGAAAATGGCAGGTTGTATGCATAAGTATGCACTTCAAGGTTTTGATGGGGATGTCAGCACTTTTCATACCCCACCCCAGGAACCAAAGTGTCAACAAGCATGGTTGATGTTCATCTTTCACAGTTAGGTCATGGGTTCATTTCCCAAAGCTCCCACAGCAGCTTACATAGTTGGAACTATTAATTTCCATGGTTGCAAATTATGTTGCTAGCAGCTGTACTTTTGGGAAAATGCTCCACAGGTTAGCAGGGGTGTAGTAAAACACATTATGAAGTCAGTGATACTGACATTACGCCCCGTAGCCTACTTTTACTTAGCTAAACAAATATCTACTTGATACTGCAGTAAAAAAACAACGAAAGCAGATCTCCAAATTCATTAAAACACATTTACAAGCTCCTCAGCTTGCAGTTTGGAGTTCTTGATAAAACTTGCATCATAAAATCATTAGTCGAGTGAGATGAAAAAATAATTTCAGTGTTTGTGTTACAATGCTGAAAACAAAGTTATGATTATGCTAACATTGTGCCTGGGCTTAAATGGGACTATTACAGTTACACGAGGCAAAGGGATTCTGCTTCATTCTAATACCATATTATGGGGTTGTAAATGGGCCTGTAAAAATGCATTCTATGGCACTAGGGCAGTGTTTCCCAAACCAGTGCTCAGAGCGTGCTGGACAGATCCGCATTTTTGTTTTATCCCAGTTCCCAAAACACCTGACCTAAGCAATCAGGAGCTCTAAATACTTTACAGGTACGCTAGGAATAAGGATAAAACAAAAATGTGGATCCATCCAGTGTGACCTGAAGAGTGGGAAACATTAAACTAGGGCAGTATTTCTCAGTCTTGTTCCTCATTACTTCCATATATTAATGAGGCCTTTGACAGGCTCATAAAGAATGTGGCAGTAGACAGGAGAGTGAATTGGAATGAAAACCTTCAGGCAGGGGGGTGGCGGGGGGGAGGGGGGGTTGGGCATGAACAGGACTCAAAACCACTGCACTAGGAGCAGCTGTTTTTAGGAAGTTTTATGGATACAGCCAAGAACTTTAAATAAAACTCTCCTTGAAGAGATCAATCCAAGGGCCCTTGACTGACGGGGACTCTAAAAATCTTCAAACATAATTACATTGGAATGTGTTGAGGGTCCAAAGTGATACATTTTCATGGGGCTCAAAGTTTCTAGCAGCACCCCTGATTATAAACCACCCATATAATGGTTAATAATAATGTGAATGATTGTAACTACAATGGTTATGGAAGTAGGTATGGAAGATGGATGGATGGATGGATGGATGGATGGATAATCTCATAAACCAGAGAAAATGAGCACATTACTCACATGTTAGGCTGTTCCAAATGCGTAATATTTTTTGATAGCAAATGAGACAACAAAAACTCCAATCACAATTCATTTGTACTTATTCCTTTTCAGTGACTTCCTGTTACATGTCAAATAGACTTTAAAGCCTTACTGACTAGTCTAATCTGACTAAATTAACTGATGTGTTTGTCCCCTAACCCTAACCCCATGCCTGGTTTAGTACTTGGTGCAGCCACTGCTGACACAGATAACAGCATGGAGTATTTTCCTGTACTGATTAACAAAGTTCAGGCACACAAATAAAGGATGAAATGGGAAGCTCTGGTACAGAAGTAGGTAACACACTGGGTGGCCCAGGCAGAAGCCATCCTCACGGACACTCTGATGCAGACTGGTATAGAGCGGGTTCTCGTGCTGGCAGCCCAAGCCATCTTACAAGATGCTGTAGATGATACAGACTGGAATGTGTTCTGGTGCAGCAAAAATGACATCAATTCATTTATGGATGCGGTCGCTGACTTTGTTGTCAAGCTGATGGACATCAAAACTAAAGTTTAACATCATGATCTTTCCTAATCTACAACTGTGGGTGAACTACGGTTGCAGCTACCCCTTATTTTAGTAATCGAGTATTCTATTGATTATTCCATCGATTAATCAAGTAAGTAATACTTTTGATTTATTAAAGAACAATAGTAACTATTCAAAAGAGAAAAAAAGACAGGTCTCTTAAAACGAACGAGTCATTGGTTTCCTTTTTAGAAACATTTTTAATGGTTAAACTGCATAAAATATCCGTCAAAAGAACTAAACTCTTTTAGTGCATTTATGTCCATATTTGTTTTGTTAGTGTTTTCTAAAAAAAAAAATCTTAACTTTTGTGTGCATGGGACTTTTTCAGGAAACACCATTATATACCTCGGACCTTTAGTGACCCAGCATATATAAGTGATATTTAAAAGTCAAGCGACAAATAACTGTAACTGTGCAGCCTTTTAATAAATTCATCTTCCCCAACCACTAAGAACAGTTTCTAAACTTGAACTTTTTATACCTCAATCACATGGAGTATGCGAATTTGTTATTTTATTAACACACCTCTTAAAGTGCTTTGTAAACAATGGAAATGAACGTGATTCTGTGCTGTGAATGTCGATGTTTGTAACTATTCACCGTCCCCACGATGAAGAAGTTTGGCAAAAATTCACCCGCCTTTCTTACAATGGGTGTCACGCCCACGTCGCGAAGACAGCTGACACCAACTAGCACAACTGACAGACGGTATTTAAGCCTCGCACTGGCAACAGCACAGTGTGAGGTATTGTTGCTATGCAACTCTGTGTTTCTTCCCCAGTTACGGTCTGTCCCTCTTGTCCTTCCCGAGCCTCCTGCGCCTCCTGCACTTCCGCTCTTCCCATGAAGCCCCTCCTGTATTCCCCCATGTTCGTCGTCTATGTCCCAGGATTGATCTACCGGCTTCTCGACCTTCAGCTTCCCCTCTCTCAACCCATGGTTTTGGATTACGTTTTGGCTTTTGCCGATACGATCGAACGGCTATTGCACCCTAATAAACTTAGTTACCTGGATCCACTTGTGTTCGTCTTGTTTGGAAGAACAATGGGTCCCTATATGGGCGTGTCGCCCCTCTGTTCTGTTTAAATGAACACTTTGAAAACTCATCAATGGGGAAAAAAATATCACGCTGGATATCTATACTGATATGGACTGGGTAAAATGTTAGGAACGAAAAAATGCCACATCATTCTCTGGAAATGAAAATGATCAACCTACAGAGGGCTGAATTTAAAGATACCCCGAAAGTCAAAGTGACAAAATGATGCAGCGAGCTAGTCCATTCTGCAGCTCAAAATCGTACTCAGTAGTTTGTATGGCTCCTAATGAGACGACAGATGGTGTCCTGGGGGATCTCCTCCCAGACCTGCACCAGGGCATCACTGAGCTCCTGGACAGTCTGAGGTGCAACCTGGTGATATCAGGTGGACTGAAACATAATGTCACAGAGGTGTTCTATTAATAATAGTAATAATAATAATAATAATAATAATAATGCATTTATTTTATATAGTGCTTTTCTAGATACTCAAAGTCACTTTACAAAGGCAAATCAGAGAAATGGGAACACATTCACACATTAGGCAAACAAACAGGACAAAGTTCTGTCAGCTATTATAGGCTAATTTAAAAAACATGAGTCTTAAGAGACTTTTTAAATGATAGGAGAGATGAGGAGTTTCTAATGTCACTAGGAAGGGAGTTCCATAGAGAGGGGGCAGAAACAGAAAAGGGCCTGATACCCCAATAGCGGTAATTATTGATTTTAGGAAGAGAAAGGAGATTAGAGTCAGCAGAACGAAGGCAGCGTTTGGGGGAGTGTCTATGCAGTAGATCAGCTAGATATGATGGGGCTAGATTATGAAGAGATTTGTAGATAAAAAAGCAAAATCTTAAACGAAAAACGCTGGCAGATAGGAAGCCAGTGAAGATCTTTGAGAATGGGAGTAATGTGGTCAAAGGACCGAGACCGTGTGAGAATGAGAGTGATGCGGTCAAAGGACCGAGACCGTGTGAGAATGGGAGTGATGTGGTCAAAGGACCGAGACCGTGTGAGGAGGCGAGCAGCTGAGTTCTGAACATACTGAAGTTTCTTTATAGTTTTGTCACGGGGGCCATATAGAATGCCATTGCAGTAATCTAATCTAGATGCAATGAAAGCACGGATAAGAGTTTCAGCAGATCAAAATGACAGAAATGGACAAAGGCAACCAATGTTTTTGAGGTGGAAAAAAGCCGTCTTTACTCTGTGGTTTACATGGTGTTCAAATGAGAGAGTTTGGGCAAAAAGAGCACTTAAATTTTGTATGAGAGAGGAGGAATAGACAGTGACATCATCAATAGTAAGAGAGAAATCCTGTTCATCTCCCTGTACACACATGACATGACATTGTGGCCATATTTAGCCCAACACCATTGTCATGCACACTGACAACATGGTCGTCATGGGTCAGATCTTCAATAATTATGAAATGGCATACCAGAAGGATGTGGTGAACCTGGCAAGAGTCAGGAAAATAAACTCCTCTTGAATGTCAGCGAGGCAGAGAGGGATCTGATCGTTAACTATGGGCAGAAACAGGTGAGGCACTCCACTATATGGTTTGGGAGCCATACCAAGCAAGATGGCACAGGTCTGTGCAGAGTGGTGCTTTCGGCCAAACCTTTAGGTCACTCATGATAATCATAAAAGACTCCAGTGAGCTAGCACAGTCTAAAGGCTAAGACTGAGACTGATTAGAAGCTTCTACCCCATGCCATTTGTATCCTGAACATGGACATTACACTTTATGTCACTTCCTGCACTTTGATCATACTCTACTGTCGCTGCACTAACGTTAAAATAAACAATTTTTTTTTTTGTTTTGTAATCATTTTATCTTGATTATCTTATTATTTAATTTTATTAATATTTTATTCTTACTTACCTTTCCTTTGTAATGCATCCCTTCCTTCAAGCACAATCCAGAAAGACGGAAAAGCATTTCACTACACAGTAATTAGGCGTGTTACTGTATGTGAGAAACCTTGAAATTGACCGTAATTGACATTTTGGGAATTTTGGGCTCTTCCTCGCTACAGATCATTTCAAGGTCAGTCCCAGTCTCAGGTTTGACCCATCGACTGTCTTTGTTTTTTTTTTTAGTGATGTCTTTAGGGATGTCATTAATTGTGAAACCATTATTTGAAGGAAACTGAGGATCATAATTAAATGAATAAATAACATTGTTTGGTTCCATCAGAGCATTTATAAATTACAATATTTTTGCATCTTGGCATTTTAAGATTAGAATTTATTTTTATATTTTTTATATTATTTTCAGTCAGGAGTCCCAATAATTCTGGACCTCACTGTAAAATCTTACTGGAAAAATCTTGCCGTTTCAAAATAATTCAGTCCAGTCAGTCACATAAAAATACAGACTTTCATTTCCATGTAAAACCTTAATTTCATTTTTATACAGTATAGAAGTGTTCTATAGCAATTCTTTGAATGACCAGAATGAGAAAGGACCTCCAAAGAAGGATAATAACAGATATTAAAAACAAAGTTACAATGCAGAGGGATTTTACAGCCGCAGTGGACGGCAGCAGTAGTTCACAAGAAATGCCAAAGAGCCAAGAGGTGGGGGTTAGTGTGAATTCAGTGGGGAGGGGTCGATAACGATGGAGTCAGCGTGTCTCACTGGCAAAGCAGAAGATCCCTGATGATCAGAGAGAGCAGGAGACGTGCCGGACAGCCAGCCTTCCAAAGCCAGCCTACAATGAGCATCAGCAAGTTCCTGCTGCTGTGCATCAGCCTGGTCCTCCTCAGCTGCTCCAGGGCGGCTGTCATCACTGGGGTGAGTCTTACTGATGCTCGAATAACATTACTGAAGTGTGTGTACATGCCCAGTTCTGTGCAGTTAAAGTTTAAAGCTACCTATCACAGTAGTAAATATATATTTTCTCAGAAAAACAATTTAAGGAAGGATTCATGCAAATTAACAGCAACAATAAAAATTAAGCCATTGCATGCATTTTAAATGTCACCACCAGTTCACTTAATTAACTTAATTAGTTAAATAACTTCTATGGGATATTAATTAGCCATTTGTGGTGTGTAAGGAGTGGAGACAGCAAACACATAAGTATATTGGATGGTTACTGAAAATCCTGGGGTGACTTTAACAGAGGATTTGAAATGGCTAAGCTGAGAACTTGACACTTTGACAAACATATCATGGTTTTACACCAACATGAAGATCATTCAATCATGTAAGCATAATATTTTTGATTGCCTAGTACTTGCACAGTATTGTGTGTGTGTGTGGGGGGGAGTTTGTATATGTATGTATGTGTGTGTGTATATATATATATATATAATCAGTACAGCAAAAGATTTCTGCATGTGGTATGACCACTGTCACAATATATAAAATATAAATACCCCTGCAACATTATAGGCACTCTCACAGACACTAGATCTATGGTGCATATAGCAGCAGATTTTGAATCTGAAGATCCAGGAACTCTGACAGTGATGCTCTGTTAGAGTGACAGTCATTCAGTGATAGGAGATTAAGAGGCTTGGAAAGAGCAACACATTTAACACAGTCAAACTCTGCTGTATATAATTCCTGCTGTATGATAAAAATGTTCCTAATTGTTCCTTCGTGTTTCTTAATTCTCGTTTCAATTTCACATACACAATAACACATAACCATAATTTATTTTTAAATACTTTTAATTAATCTTCACGTGACCATAATTTCACATAAACTCATATAACCGCTGACAGAGTGTTACATTCAGCATTCATACGTTTATTCACCAGATACGATTTTATTTGACAGGGTGGCTGTGTGAGCACACGTCAACCTAGCTGCAGTGAAAATGGTGAACTTGCTGACCGGTGCTTGGGTTGGAGGGGGATTCATTCTCCATTCACGTTCATTCTGTGGCATCTTGTCATTTTGTCTTTGGTCTGGATACATAGCAACCCACTACATTTACATTTCATACCCGTGATTCACCAAAATCATGCTGTCTGTATGCCTTTGAAGTTTACATGCTTCCTGCGTTCATGTAGGGTTCTGTATGTACTTCAGTGTATGGTATCTTATCTGCGACTGTTCTGAAGCAGCAGGCAAAACAACAGCACAACATTTTTGTGCTTGACGAAGCATTGCAAACTCATGATATTCATAACCCCCCCACCCCCCCCATCCAACCCCTATTGCTTTGTGTTGCTCACAGAATGTAGGGAGCCCTGTTCTACACATGAATGCTTTTAAGAACATAAGAAGAAATTTACAAACGAAAGCTTGTTTGGGGAGAGTTATTAAGACATTATCTAGCTCTGATTTAAAGGAACCCAAGTTTTGAGCTTGCACTACACTAACAGGAAGACTCTTCCATACTCTAACTACACACTTTGTAGAGAAGTGCTTCCTCAAATCCAATTTAAAATGTTCTCCTGCTACTTTCCACCTATACGAGTCCTAGTATTTGAACTAATATTGAAGTACAGTGCCTACAAAAACTATTCACCCCCTTGGATGTTTTACCCTTTTATCGCTGCAATTAAAAAATATATATGTAACATAAAATAAGTGATTGCATAAATATTCACCCCCTTCAAGTCAGTATTTAGTAGCTGCACCTTTGGCTGCAATCGCAGCATGGAGTCTGTGTGGATAGGTCTCAATCAGGCTTGCACATCCAGAAAGTGCAATTTTACTCGGGTCATTGTGTAGCGGCGTGAGTATTTTGGCTTTTCTCACGCCCTATTGGGTCGTCGTAGTCCGGGGGGGGCAGTACCTAATGGTATATAAGTTTGCGTCCGGAAGGGAATGGCGTCTGAATTGAGGCAAGCCAGCTGTAGTGGGGCAGCGGGGCTGCGTGGTTAATTTGCGCTTCGCCTACTGTTCCACAGATTAAAGCGGTTTGTACCGCGGGACGCTGGCGTATGTGAAGGCTATTCTCCTCTCGACAGAGCTGTAGGAGCAGGTCCGTGCTGTTGTCATCTGCCTGCGACAGGGTTATCCTGGGGTGCGGGACTTCGCTGCTGTTCTGTCTTATCCCTGTGATGCGGCTTTTGCGACGTTGTAGCCTCGGCGCTCCTTGGCGTGTGTTGGGTCATCCGGCGCCGAGTGGGGTCGGTGTGGCGCAGTCCCATGCGGACGGTCGCGGGGCTGCATTTATCAGGGATTTGGTTTTATTTCTTTCGCCGACATAGCGCTGTGTTCTTTTGGATTATTTGTATTTCTGTTTGTATTTAATTCTTGTTTGGATAAGTTGTTTTTTTTTTTTTTTTTATTTAAGTGCATGTTAGCTTTTGATTTTGCTTTGCATGTTGTTGAATGATTTTCCCTGTATGGGGGATGTTTATTCGGCTTTATTTTTGTCGTATGTTTTGGGTAATTTTATTTACATGCCTCACACAGTATAACAGGCCTTGGAGTGTGACTGTGATCCCAATCCTCTGTATTTATATTTCAGGGGTAGCGGCCTGAGTCGGGTCCCGTCTCGCTGGTGGTGGTCTTCACTCTCGGCCTAGGTATCCACTGTGTATGTGTTTGTGGGGGGGTCCGGTGGTCCAGCGAGTGTCATCATTCCTTTGATTGGGGAATGCAATGCTGTGAGTCCTGGAACCGGTGTTAACTGCCCCAGGGGTATAGCAGTCCTGTGTTGGGCCAAATAAACTGTTGATTTGAGCTTCGTCTCTGTCCTCTTTCGGTTACACAAACCTGTCTATATTCCTGTGAGTGTGTCCCCAGGTGCAAGGCCCAGGGTGGCGTAGTCTGCACTTTTGGGTATTTCTTCAGGGTCTTGGTTACATACCGCTCCCGGCCACAATCGTCTTGCTGGAAAATTAATTTTCTCCCAAGCCATAGTTCTCTTGCAGATGGAGTCAAATCATCCTCCAGGATTTCCCTATATTTTGCTGCATTCCTTTTGTCTTATACCTTTCCAAGCCTTCCAGGACCTCCTGCTCAGCAGCATCACCACAGCACCATGCTGCCACCGCCGTGCTTCACAGTGGGGATGGTGTGCTTGTGTTGATGTGCAATGTTTGATGTCCACCAAACATAGTGTCTTGTTTTTCATAGCCAAAGGCTCCATTTTGGTCTCATCAGACCAAAGAACTTTCTTCCACTTGACCATGGAGTCTCCAACCTGCTTTTTGGCAAACTCTAGTTGAGACTTAAAGTGAAGTTTTCTTCAACAGTGTCTTTCTCATTGCCACTCTCCCATAAAGCTTTTACTGGTGAAGAACTCGGGCAGCAGTTGTTGTATGCAGAGTCTCTCCCATCTCAGCTGCTGAAGCTTGTAACTCCTTCAGAGTAGCCATAGGTGTCCTGGTGGCCTCTCTCACTAATCGCCTCCTTGCACTGTCACTCAGTTTGTGAGGACGGCCTGATCTAGGCAGATTTACACATGTGCCATATTGCTTCCATTTTTTGACGATGGATTTAACTGAACTCCAGGGGAAATTTTTGCATCCATTCCCTTACTTATACTTTCCAATAAGCTTTTCTCTGACTTGCTTGGGGGTGTTTTATCTTCATGCTGTAATGGTAGTCAGGAATACTGATTAACCAGTGAATGGGCCTTCCAGACACAGGTGTCTTTATACTACACTCACTCAAGAAACAGTCACTGCACTCAGGTGATCTCCATTCCACTAATTGTGAGACTACAAGCACCAATTGGCTGGGCCTCTGTTGAATTAGGTCAGTTGTTTTAAAGGGGGTGAATATTTATGCAATCACTTATTTTATGTTACATATTTTTTATTTCATTGTCATTATTTTGTAGAAATCAGTTTTCATTTTGACATTAAGGGGGTTTTTTGTAATTTTTTTTTGTCAAAAAAGCCAAATTATATTGATCATGACTGATTTATAAAAGCAATAAAAGGGTAAAACATCCAAGGGGATGAATACTTTTTATAGGCACTGTAACATTTTGGTTGAACAACATCCAGACCTGTTGCAGTCTCATATACCTGGATCATGTCCCATCTTAGTCTTCTTTGCTTGAGGCTAAACAGATTCAGCTCAGCTAACCTCTCCTCATAAGACATTCCTCTAAGACCAGGAATCATTCTTGTCCATTCTTTTTAAGGTAAGGTGACCAAATCTGCACACAATATTCTAGGTGGGGTCTTGCCAAGGAATTAGCATCACCTCCCTTAATACCTAGAGATGTAACCCAACATCCTACTGGCCTTTTTAATTGCTTCCCCAAGAAGAGTGGGACATGGAAGCACCAACATACACACCAAGGCCTTTCTCATAATCAGCTACCTTTATTTCAGTGGAATCCAGAAAATATCCATACTTTATATTTATGCTCCCTGCATAGATTACCTTACAATTATCTATGTTAAATTTCATCTGCCAGGTATCAGCCCAGTCACTAATTAAATGAAGATCCTGCTGTAGCCTTTCTGCCACTAGTTCAGTATCTGCTACACCACCCAACTTGGAGTTGTCCAACAATGAGACGACACCCAAAAAAGGAATGGTTTAACAGGTGGAGGCCACTGACATGCTCTAGTGGGCCCTGTGCTCACTGCCTGGCACCGTCGAGCTTGATTGGCATTTCCCTTAGAATACCAGAATTAGCAGGTCCACCACTGGTGCCCTTTGCTTTTCACAAACGAGAGCAGGTTCACCCTGAGCACATGTGACAGATGTGAAAGGGTCTGGAGAAGCTGTGGAGATACTGCCTGTAACATTGTGCAGCATGACCGGTTTGGTAGTGAGTCAGTGATGGTCTGAGGAGACATATCCATGGAGGGACCCACAGACCTCTACAGGCTAGATGGCAACACCTTGACTGCCATTAGGTATCGGATGAAGTCCTTAGACCCATTGTCAGACCCTACGCTGGTGTAGTGGGTCCTGGGTTCCTCCTGGTGCACGACAATGCCAGCCTCGTGGCGAGAGTATGCAGGCAGTTCCTGGAGGATGAAGGAATTGTTCCCATTGACTGGCTCCCACGCTCACCTGACCTAAATCCAATAGAACCCCTCTGGTCCATCTGGCGCCACCAGGTTCCACCTCAGACTGTCCAGGAGCTCAGTAATGCCCTGGTCCAGATCTGGGAGGAGATCCCCTAGGACACCATCCATCATCTCATTAGGAGCATTAGCCCCGACATTGTCAGGCATGTATACAAGCACATGGGGACCATACAAACTACTGAGTACGATTTTGAATTACTGCAATGAAATTTTAGCAAAATGGACAACATAACTTTTTCACTTTGATTTTCAGGGTGTCTTTGAATTCAGCCGTCTGTAGGTTGATCATTTTCTTTTCCATCAAATGATGCGGCATCCTTTCATTCCTAACACATCACCCAGTCCGAATCAGTATAGATATCCAGCATGATTTTTTTCCCCATTGAGATCTGATGTATTTTCAAAGTGTTTCTTCCAATTTTTTTTGAGCAGTGTACATATATTAGTCATAGACGACAC
This sequence comes from Mormyrus proboscirostris, assembly GCA_026779585.1. NCBI lineage: Eukaryota > Metazoa > Chordata > Actinopteri > Osteoglossiformes > Mormyridae > Mormyrus > Mormyrus proboscirostris. Next base: position 927,525 of record JAODKF010000074.1, on the reverse strand, counting down.
TGGATTAGTAATAAGAGACGGTATGTTACTCTTGTCCTCTACAGTGAGTACCTGTGGAGAACAATCATTAACCCATTAATCACAAACTCATTAACTATATCGATTTCATTTTCAATTATAAGACCCATACTGTCCTGCAGATTAGTGATAGTGACGTCTAGTGTGAAATAATCTGACTATGATACTGCAGAAAGTTTGCTTTAAAGTGATTTAAACTGAGACATTATCTGAACAAGACTCTTAATTTAAAAATAAACAGCAGTATAAGTACATAGTGTATATTTATGGCTACAGTTTCTGTTGTAATGGTAATATGGCTGATTATCTGTCCTATCCCCTTCTCGACCCCCCCCCACCCCCCACCCCCCCAAGGCATGTGAGAGGGATGTGCAGTGTGGCCCGGGCACATGCTGCGCAGTCAGCCTGTGGCTGCGGGGGCTGCGCATGTGCACACCCCGGGGCGTGCTGGGCGACGAGTGCCACCCCTTCAGTCACAAGGTGGGGATCCTGGCAGAGCAGAGACCAGTATAAAATCGCAACGAGCTGCTGCTTCTTTACTCTGAAGACCATCCTGACTGACAGAATCAGTCTCCTTCCATATATCACACAGCTAACAGACAAGATGCTATTGGTGATGGTCAATCATGCACTAGATTTTTTAATAACTTAATAGTTATAGGATTTAGTTCAATGTTACAACTGGATTGTGTGGGTTTTTTAAGAGACTCTTCAATGTTAAACTTTGATTGGGGAAAAAAAGAATATCAATAATACTAAAACATGGCAGAGTTTTGACCAATTTTTCTTATCTTATTTTTGCAGGTGCCTTTCATTGGAAAAAGGCAACACCATACGTGTCCTTGTCTACCCCATTTGGTGTGTGGCAGTTATACAGAAAGTAAATACAGATGTACCAATGATTTCAAAAATGGTGACTTTTAATGGTGTTGAAAGCAAAAATTAAGCAATAAACCTAATTACAAAATACACAACAAAAAGATTCTTTGTCTCTCACTTACAGTGCTCTTCTTCAGATAATTATCATTCGATAATGTTTTGGCATGAAAAAATAACAATTTTACAGTCATCTATGCTAATGACATGATAATGTTGTGCATCGTGCAGAATTTGGCAGGTCTTTTTGTGACAGTATTTTTCTGAATTGAGAAAGCATGAACATGCACTTAGAACACTGATGTTTCTGATTAAAATACTGAGCAAATGTTGTTCTTGATTCCAGGGAAAGGAGAATAAAATGTGGAAAATGAAAATACCTGCATACCTATTTAAATTTCCTGAGATTTCAGTGCCATTTTTCTGCATAGAACAGGGGTGTGGAACCTGATCCCTGGAGAGCTGATATGGGTTTTTGGGTTGGCCTCTCATTCAGTCAATAATAAAGCAACGGTTCTCAACTCCAGTCCTGAGGACCCACTGTTATTGGCTGATTGAAAGGTCATCCCAAAATCCCTCACCCACACTGGCCCTCCAAGAATCCGGTTACCCACCCCTGACGTAGAATAGCTTTTAATAACTGTATAAAGGAACCTTCTAATTTTTGAACAAATTACTTATTTTATTTCAAGGTTAGTTGTGTGAGTATCGGCCCATTGGCTCACATCGCAGTCTTGTCAGTGAGCATGCGATTACCATCTCTGCCTCATTCTATTGTCCCCACGTGCTTTGAAAGATCTACCATTGTCTCTGTTCCTAAGAAGAACAAGCTTTCTTGATCACTGCCTGGTGCAACTGACATCATAGCCATGATGGTTTTTCAGTGGCAACTCAAAGACTCCATGTGTCCTACGTACCACCCTCACCCATCTTGACAGCAATAAGGGGAACTATGCGAGATTGCTTTTTATTGACAATAGCTCAGCCTTCAGGACCCAGAATGCCACATCACAGTATCACAATAGGAGCATCTTTTGGCAATCAGTCGGTGAAGGGGAGCGGCAGTGTAAGCAAAGCCTCAGACAGGGGGACATCAGAGGCCTGGGGAAGGTTCCCCTTCTTGGGGAACTTTCCCAGGAAGCTTCTCAGCTCACCGACTGACCGTGGGTTGAGCCACTCCTGGATCATGGCCACCTGCCTTCGCAACATCGATCACCCCCTTGCTGCATGTTACTGGCCATTGGTGCAGGTTGGCACCAAGCTCTCCATGATGGAGGGATGGGTTCCGCTCACTGGAAGAGACTTGGTACAGAGTTACTGCTTCATTGTAAGGAAAGAAAAAGACGTGGCTCCATAAAAAGATATAGTACTTTCCATTGCGGCTGCTCTCTGTAGTCCAACAAGCTTGTAACTACAGAGCTGACCCAGGACACGGTGACTTATGACACATTCATTGCCGCCTTTATTTTTCATTAAGAACCATCTAAGCTAAACAAAATATACAAAAACAATATGTCTGGTTCCATAAAATGCACTAATCATAATTTCATCTTTCTTGTAATGATCTTCACAAAATACCAAACTGCAAATTTGTGCAATATTAATATTAAATGTGTAAAGCCAAATGCAGAAATTAAAACACCATTTTATTAAGCTATGAGTTACCACTTAAAATGCCTAAAGGCTGCCTTTGCGCTACCCATTACAAAATGCAATACACTCAGAGCCCCATAACATCGAATCAAATGTTTAGTTTCAAAATACGCAAGTGTCTTCAAAGATAAGACATAGTATGCATACTAAAAGCATGTAATTTCCAAGTGGAATTCATTCAAACAAAAGCACAAACAATCGATGGCTAATGATTAAATAAAGATGACATTATATTGTTTATCTTCTGCCAGGATATACAAATTTGCATTTTTCTTAAATCCTTCATAGAAATGATTATTTGCCAGCTAATTGCACATGATCAGATGTTTGTTTGAAGACAAAATCCTATGTAATAGAGAACTTTGGATTAACGCAAATTATAAAGAAATATTAACAGATGGTTTTTGAGCATTAATGCCTGCAACTAAAAACCTGTGGCGTGAAGGTGTCAGGACCCGTCTTGGCAACCTGTCATGTCCTGGTTTTGCCAGCAGAGGTCGCTGGCCATCTTGTAATTACATAAATGTTTCCTGCTTAATGTGTCAATCACCTGTCTCTGGTTTGTTAATCATCATCTGTGTATTTAGCTGCATGCTCTTGCCTTCCTCCCCATATCAGTCATTGAGGTTGTTATTTGTGGTAGTGTGTAGTTCACGTCAGTGTTGGGCATTTCAGGTCCATTAGCTACAAATCCAGACCAAGGTTTTGTTTCTACCAACCAGCTGAGTATGAA
>JAODKF010000074.1:878461-898043 GCA_026779585.1 Mormyrus proboscirostris | reverse complement strand
CCTAAGCTGTGTGTAATTTGTAACTGTAAACATTGTCAGCTGACCCCTGGATATTGTCCGTGTCACCCTTCAGATACATCAACAGTTCTACCGGTCACTGTTGGCGTCGGGATGCAGTCCTCGCTGCCTGCAGCACCTCTGCCGTGCTGCGATCCGACAACACTTTGGGAAGGACTGCCACAGACTCATTCCGCAGCTGCTCATTCCAAAAGGTCTGCAGCTCTACCTCTTACTGGAGCCCTTGGGGATCGTCCATTAGCAAAAAATCCCATAAGATGCTTTTGCGTCGACTGCATCTACAGCATCTGAAGTGTAGATGAATTTCAGTAAAATAAAACAGATATAAAATATGTACATTACAAGCCATGGAAATATTCATATATATTATTCAGTAATTATTTGATAAATGTACTGTTTGCATTATTTTTAAATCCTTGCTTTTGTTTTATATGACATGTAGTCAGGTGTATCGAATATTGCATATTTGGTGAATAAAAAAGTGTAAAACAAAAAAGGACAGTGTGGGCAATTTTTATTTTGTTTTCCTGGCAGCAATATGCTGGCATTGCAAACACACTGATGCTACTGCAAATAATTTACAAACTAAACTCATTCTTTCCCCAGTGAGCCACACCTGTCACTAATTTGTCTTGCCTCTTGTTTCAGCCCTCGTGTGCTTCACTCCAGCTGCCCCTCATTTGCTCCCTTGTTAGTGATATATAAAGTGCCTCCTGGTCTTGAGCTCTCCAGTTCAGTTATGGATGTGGCTACCTGCTTGTGCTCCTGATAGTGGCCAGTGATTTCTCATCGGTTCCACTTCTTGTCTTCCTATTTGGGCCCTTTGTGGTCCTTTTGAGTTCATCCTGTTTGTGGTGTGATTCTTTTCAATAAAACCCTCGTTTGAGTTTCCCGATACCTGCCTTTGCTCCTGTCCTTGCCTGTGATGTGACGGAATGACTGGACTCTCCACCAATCCCGGCCTCACCCATGCTCTGGGTTGTGCACATCAAGTCATCTGGCAGATCGGATCCCCTGAGTGCCCTGGAGATTGTGGGGGTTGTGAAGTACTCGGGAGAAACCCTCTGTCCAGGCAGATGATTCCTTTGCCCTCCTTGGCTTCCCCCTGAAGCTGATGGAAAACACAGTGGTGTGGAGGATCCCTTAAGTGGCAGATCTCTTCCATTGCGTGGAGAAAAGGCTCTCTAAGCTCAATCCCAGCTCAGACCCCTAAGAGGCAGTAGAAATCCGCTGTCAGCTGACTGAGCTACAGGTAGTAATCGAGTGTGACATGTCCACGTCTTGCCCGTCTCCTGAGGTGTCTGAGGATGTGCTTGCTGTTGGGGGCTTACAACGCTCCAAAGCTCCTTCTGCTGTTGCAGAGTACAAGAAAAAAAAGCAGTGGAGGCAAGCAAGTCCTGTTGTCTAGAAGACATAGCTGCCACGGGAACCTGGCCCAGAGGAAGCCTCTGCCTTCTTACTTCCTGAAGTGCCCGAGGTCCAAGGAGATTCCCTGCCCATCTCCTAAGGTGCCCACCAATCTTTGCCCATCTCTGGAGCAGCCCCACTTGCCGCCAAGTGCCCCAGCCCCTGCTCTGCAGTTTCCACTCCTGCCTGCAGCTCCTGCTTGTGCTACTGCTTCCTGGTTGTCGCTTGCTCAGTGAAGGGGAACCCAGAGGAGGACCCCTCCGGTCTGGCCCAGGGTCCTGTACCTTCGAATCTGCTTTCAGTCCCAAACCTGAACCTCTCCGGTCCCAAGGTGGCCTCTGGTATCAATGGGGGTCCAAGAGAGGGGCGAGCCATGTCTCGGTCTCCCGGAAAGGGAGACAGGGGCATGCCATCCATGGCCACCGTACAGGCCCCTCAGAGCCTCCCTGTCCAGCAGGCCCCTTGGGCCCCTCTTGTTTTTCCCTGGCGCATGCCTTGTGTTGTCCTTATCCCTTATGTTTGTACCCTTGCTCTGTTTGTCCCTGCACCTATACGCCTTGTCTGTTCCGTCTGGTATTGTCCATTTCCCAACCCGAAAAGGTCTTGCCTGTTCTGGGTCCCATTTTGTACTGGTCAGGTGTCTTGTTCTGGTCTTGTGTGGTGGTTCCCCTTGTCCTCAGTTATTCCTGAGTCTGTGTGGTTCCCGTTGTGGTGTAGTAGTCCTGGTTCTTCGTGGGTTTCTGTCTTGTGAGGTAAGAAACATAGTTTCTTATACGTTCAGTGCCTAGGTTAAGAACAAGATCTCTTTCCCAAGATCTGTTTCTCTTAAACTCCAATTTGTAGCTAGGTTGGGAAAATAATGCAATAAATAATTATTACAGTAATAAAAGCAACTACATACGGTTCTGTACCATGAGCCGACGAGCCGCTGAGGGTGTGCAATATTTTCATAGGCGTCACAAAGTGCGTGCAGTTATTTTTTTATATAATATTTTTATATAATAGCCTTTATGGCAGTATGTAAGAGTTGTCTGTACGTTGGTGTTTTAATATGTGGACTCCCTGTACTATACACCAGTGTTTAAGTTGTGAAAAAGAAAAGAGGACTTATGATATTTATGATAGATTTATGATTTAGATTTATGAGTTAATCACTGCAAGTTATTGATCCATCTTCTATGCAGTACAGGGTGACACTGATCCTGGAACCTTCATCCAAAGAAAAGGGCATGAAGCAAGACTGATGTCAAATTACCAAATTACCTGTTTTTTTTTTGGACTACATGTATATGAATATGCAAATTGCATATTCACTGAACGAAGGGGGGAGGGGGTTCCTACAGTGCCAGAACCGAGAGGGTTATTAGCACTGAGTGATGTTGGTCACAGAAGGCAGAACACAGCTTCCTCAAGCTCACTATACATTTAGCTGTTCTGAGATCTGCAGTCCTGGTGTTTTATGCAGGGTGGCTCCATAAATACTGGTTTTGACCCTGGTCACAGTTTACGACTTGCTCTGGAAAACAAGCCCCCTCTTTCTTTAAAACTGTTTGACCTTGGACCCCCGGAGGTTTGGTTTTTTTCTACTTGGGAGCTTTAGGTTCCTCTCCTCTGTTGTCATCTGGCTTTCCTTCTTTCATCGCTTTGTCTTTCCCTTTCCTTGTTTTTGTATTATTCTGTCTTAATGAGGCTGTAATGTATCCTAACACACCCATGTAATGCGCTTTGGGGTGACTATATAAAATATATATATATATATAATATATAAAAATGAATTGACATGAATATTGGTAGCTCGGGTAGGTTTAACACTGACAGATACTGAGAGCTCTCTATCATTTGCTACAAAAGGCAAAAAATCCAGCTGTGAATCCTAACTCATGAGCTCTTATTGCTGCATCCCGCAACGATGGGTCCTGGCCCCCCCAACGCCCTGTCAGCGGTTTGTGGATTTTCCTTCCTCACACCACTGTCAGAAGGTTCTCGCCCCATCTGACCTTCAGAACCCCACTAGCCTTGTCATTTTGGAGACGCTCTGACTCAGTCATCCGGCCATAATGATTTGGCTCTTGTCACTCAGATCTTTATCGCTGCCCATTTCGTCTGCATTCGACATGTCGACCACAAGTACTGAATGTTAGCTTTCCATCCGATATGTCGCAGACCTTCACGTGCACCATTTTTACTGAATAGCCAGCATTTTTTCCTTCGTGTTTCGGCTCATCAGTACATAAACCTTCTAACACTCATCAGTATGTGAACGCTAACGAACTAACACTCATCAGTATGTGAACGCTAATGCTAACGCTAACGAACCAGCGGCCTGGGAAGCACCAGTGCCTCACAAAGCCTGATTTTACCATTCACTAGTGAAAGACAACGTTCAACAAACACACAGAAGTTTCAAGCACTCCAAATAATATCCTCCATGACCACGCAGCAACAGACAGAATCAGACAGAATTAAAAAGTCAGCAATTAAAAGTCAACAGGTGAGTTCTTGGGCAGAGTGTACTGCAAAGTTGGAAATTTCCAGAAAATTACTGCTCACTTACACCCTCTGGCGGTTTCATTTGTGGCTTGTCAAAGATGAGTCAGTTGTAACCTGAATTACTGGTAACCTTTTCATTGTGCCGGTGGCAGTGTTATTATAGTCATAATTCTTTAACTTAGTTTTTATTTTTATAATACTTTAAATTTTTATTTGCGCCCTCTGGTGGTTACTTTTGTGGCTGAATTTGCCCGTTCATTCAGAAGAGCATTTGTGAGGTCAGACACTGATGTTGGACGTGAAGGCCTGACTCACAATCTGCGTTGAAGTTCATCCCAAAGGTTCTTTTTTGTTCCAGCATGACTGTGCCCCAGTGCACAAATCAAGGTCTATAAAGACATAGCTGGGTGAGTTTGGTGTGGAAGAACTTGACTGGCCTCCACAGAGCCCTGACCTCAACCCCATGGAACACCTTTTGGCAAAAATTCCCACAGACACACTCCAGAATATTTAGGAAAGCCTTCCCCGAAGCTGTTATAGCTGCAAAGGGGGGGAACAACTTTTAATTTAGATTGGGATATCACAGTAGTTCCTGTGAATGTTATCGCCAGGTGTCCCAGTAATATAGTCCTGATAGGTTTTTATGTGTTTTGATTTCAATTTAAATTTAAATAGTTTACATTAATTTTATTTCTAGGGATAGACTGAAAGTTGTAGAGCTATTTTATGTCTGATCTTTAAAGAATCCTACAAGAATACACAATGCATATTATGTCATTATTTTATTTAAATCACATTTAAAATGAAAAGTGTTTTTTTTTCATATCTAATCACCGCAGGTTATTTTTAGTTTTTGTTAATAATAAACTTGGTGTGTTGTTTTATATAGTTATACAGTTTGATATAGTTTCTTTGTTCTACTATTGTGATATTTTAAACCTGGTTAATGAAGAGTTTAATTTCAAATGAGAAATGAAAAAAACTTTGGACAATGATGATTACTCTGACCAAACAATATGATTCAATAACATAGAATGAGGAGAATATATACATTTATAAACAGTTGTTTAGATGCTGAGTCCATTGTGCTGTATTCATGTTCAAAAGTGCATAGTGTATTACAAAAATAAAACAAAAAAGGTCATAAATGTCCGACTTGTTTTTAGCCAAAGATTAGAAGAATTATAAGAAATTATTAAAATATATGTTTTTCTGTAACATTTCTGTTATAATAGTATGTTTTAATACAACGTTTATGGATACGATCCTGACGATCAAGAGAGAGCTATAATTATTGTCTAATTGTGTAACCACTTTAGTTTATCTTTTCACTTCCATAAAATAAAGTCAAGTGTTATGACATCCAAATAATGCGTATCAAAAAAACAAGAGGTTCGAGTTGCGTCATACAGAGATGTGTGAAGGGTTATTACACCCTTCACACTCCAGTCCAGTAGGTGGCGATAATGCACCTGTGCGCTGTGGACTAACGGCAAAAAACTCTCCGTGAAGAAGAAGAAGAAGAAGAAGAAGAAGGTAGTGGTCTCCACGTTGATCCAGCATGGCAAATAGTTTGAAGCGGTAAGGCAATAATACAACTGTGACTGAAATCGCTTCTTAATTACTTAATATATGTTTTTTTTTGGAGTTATAAGTAACAATAGTTCTGCACGTCTATGAAGTGTGTCATCCGATAATTGTATATCAGCCTACTGCATCCATTTTTTCTTGTCGGTAAAAAGCTGTTCGATTTCTTCTTATTTGTCCGATGTGTTGCTATAATTGCGGACCAAATAACACAAAGACTGTGTTCGTACTAGTTAAAACGAGCAAATCTAATTCCTTGGATCGGGTCTTCAGTGTTTTCGGGTAATCAAGACGGTGCACTAGTTGGTACTGTCTTGCTATATAGTCGTGTGTGAGTATCCGGTATCTGAGTTAAATATTAGCTCTTTTATGCAGTTTTAAGCTATTGTCAAGCAACCATTAAAACCTTGAGTATTACATTATAGTATGAGGGAATTGTATTTGTAGTGACGTTGGGGCAGACTTCGTTTTAGAATGCTTGAAGCTTCATCTGTACAGCATGAAACTTTTTTTTCTACAACTTAATAGATGATGTTTTTTGTACTACAAACTATGATAGGTCGCACTGTAAGTGGTGGCGAATACATTTCCAATGGTGTGAAAAATTGTAAAAAAAAGTAAACGATCTGGTATTCTGACGATTTGTCCTACCTTGTCCAGTAGCGCGATTCGACAGACATGAATCGATTGGTGTTCACCAATAGAAAAATGCCACCGTCATTTTTATGGACTGAAACTGAAAGCGGATAGTCCTAACAATAATAAGTACTTAAATTAAAAATGAAAAACTAACTAATGTGAGATGAGTAGTCTATAACGATAGTCTGAAATACCTTATCATTTTATTGCCGTTGTGAAAACTACAGGTAGCATATCTTGATTGGTCAAAACACATTTTTAGAACATCCCACCTATTAAAGACGTGTGTGGCCAATTTCGATGGACTGAAGTACTTGATAGGAATGTGCTGCCATAAATATGTGAACATTACCGACTACAGTATTTATGTCAGGAGATTTGATATGCAATATATAAAACACTGATTGTAAATCAGCATGATACTGAATATAAAATGTGTTAAATGTATTTAATAAAATATGTAAAATGTATGAACGTTGACAAACGCATGAATCAGCCCTCCAGCAATGTAGGATGGATTGATGGGTGGCACTTCACATCCCATGCATGACAAATGGGATGTGATTTTGTTTTGTATATGCGCAGAACTCAACGGCAGGTTTTGATTGGTGGGAGGGATGAAATGTTAGACCCCCTGCCTGCAGGCCCGGTTGATGTCCCATTCGGCGAGATGCTGCGTGGATCTGATTGCTCCAGTTTTTACTGGGATCTTGAATAGCATCCTGCATGCATGCTGGGTCCTATCATAGTAATCGTGGTTAGTAGTGTAGCAGGGTCCTTTCAGATCAGGTTGATTCATCTAAACTGTATGTGACACCCCATGAAACACTTTCATTGCACACAGGTGGATCTTAATAAACTAATTGTGATCTATAAAGTTATTTGGTTGAACCAACTTTTATTTAGGTAGGTTTCAAAGCAAAGAGGACGAATACCTATGCACACTCAAAATTTCTGTTTTTTTTATCTTAATTATTATAGGCATGTTGTGTGAATCAAATGGTGCTTAACCCACCAAAATCGATTTCAGTCTTGCTTGTAATGCGACAAAACAGGATATACACCAAGGGGGATGAATAATTTGCATGGCACTGTAAACTTACCAAGGATCTCATTATTTCGCCGCCCAGATGCAGTAACCCAGGGATAGTTCCTATCTTCCCCTTGTCTCATATGGTATATGAGCAGTATCTTTTCAACTTGCATTATAATGAACAACTGTTTTTAAATTGTACTTCTTGAGCTATGTTAATTTGTCTTAAGAAGTCTTACACCATGTTTTCTATATAATCATTTTCTGTAAATTTTTTCGTATTTGTATTCCATACAGTTCTGTGAAGTGTTTGTCTTGTATTTCTTGTAATATTGTTATGTACTTCATGTTTGCCATTGGACAATTCTGGTACATTGGTACATACTGGCAGTAAAATGAGTTCTGATTCTTTCTCATGCAGGAAACTGGAGGATTTGAGTGTGGACGAGTTCCTGGCCTCTGGCTTTGTGTCAGATGCTGATGGAGACTCGGAAGAAGAGGTGCCAGTTTTACAGAACGGAAAGAGCAAGAAAGCAGCGAAATCAAATTCTGCAGCCCAAGACAAGTAAGGATTTGATCATGTTTTGGAGACTGACACAGAGCTATTCTAATCCTAGATGAGTGCTGGGTTGGGGCGCAAACCAAGTAATGCATATTTTTTTTCCAAACAGATTTTTTCAACTGTTCAACATCCAACTCTTTTGTACTTATGTCTTTACAGGTTTTTGTGTGTGACTTGTTAATGTTTACAATCAATGTTTTGAATACTTTGAAGGTTTTGAATAATATTCAGAATGCTGATTAAGGTTATGATACGGTTCCTCTGCCTAGGAGTGACAAAAAGGCTGGACAGGCATCCCAGCACAAAGCACAGCTTTCTCGCTTGAAGAGCAAAGATCCAGAGTTCTACAAGTTTTTGGAGGAAAACGACCGAACGCTGCTCAACTTTGATGACACAGACAGCTCAGATGATGAGGATGGTGAAGATGGCAAATACCACATACCGCCCAGTCACCTTGAGGTTTACCTTGTTTTCAATTATATTTTCAATCTTAGTTCTGCTAACTGTTACTTTCTGGTAAAAGTTTTTCTTCGGTATGTCTGTGCATGAGGTATGTATCTGTGTTTGTCTAAAGAGTGAAGTTAATGTATTATTTTTAAGGATGCCAGTTCTGATGAAGAAGAGGAGAAATCAGCAAAACAGTCCCGGAAATCTGCAAGTGCTGTTAAAGTAACGGAGAAAATGATCGACGAGTGGAGAACGGCTATCAGGGTATTTGTGGTTACTTTGCGATTTTTTTTTTTTTTTTTTTTTTTTTTGGGAGGGATTTTAACTTTGACACTTTCCTCTAATTGGGGGTATTTAGGGCTTTTCACACCGTGATTTTTTCCCTCCCCCTTATGCTTTTGGACCACCACCAGAAAGAGCCCACACCTCGGCTGTTTCGCGAGGTCACGCAGGCCTTCAGAGCAGCAGTGCTGACCACTAAAGGAGACCGTGAAGACACTTGTCGCTTCCTTGTGGAGGACAGTTCAGGTAGCTCCCTCCCACCCATGTGATACCCTGCTCCTCAGATAATGCTTTTAAATGCTGTCAAACTTTTGTCAAATGAGTCAATGCAGCCTCCGGCGAGAGTGTCTCCTTAATGACTTGGGAATGTTTTTTTTTTCCTGCAGTTTTTAATGCCCTGGTGCTTTTCTGTATCAGAGAGGTTTCTGTAGCTCTGCAGAAGATGCTCAATCTCAAGGCAGAGAAGGACCAGAAAAAGTAAGTAGTCTGAGTTTACATTGTGGTCTTATTGGAAGAAAATTAGATTTTATTATCCGCTTGAACTCCTTGTAGCAGTTTATGTGAAGCTATGCACCGACTGCATTTTCCTTGGCCGATGCCAAATGCGGAATTTTTTTTTGTGTCCTACCGATACTGATCATGGCTGATTCCAATTTCTTAGCGTAATAATTAGTAAACTTAACATATTTAGCACTTCTTTTAATGAATATTTTTTTCTGCCAGCGATATATTTTGGGCTTTTCAGGTTAGAGTGGCTCAGCAAATGTGTAATTACACTGGTCATGCCCAGTGTTTTTTGGGCAGTTCCTCCACATGCAAATTTTTGTTCCCATGTCTTAGACACGCAGCAGATTTAACGTCTCTGTCCCGCACTATAACCAAACAACAGACATACTTCCCGTAATGGACCATTAGTGGGGGGGCAGGAGGGTGAGGGACGGGGGACACGAGTCGGACTCTTTGGACCAAAAGATACGTTTGCTGGTAAACTAGTCAATCCGCTCATGAAATCAGCCATATTTAAACTGATTGGCTCCTTGCCAGTCAGTGCTGATTAGAGGGGTGACAGGGGAGTGGATTTTCATTCTTATCTCGCTCCTGCGATAGAGCTTAAAAAAACCCAATCCCAGAAGAATTAATACCGGTTTTATCCCGACCCCAGAGGACAGGAGGGTGATGATTTTAAGATTGCGAACCCAGCAAATCAACTAGGCTTTGGTTGTGCACCAAAGTTATTTTCTAAGTATTTTGCACATCTTGCATACAGTATACACCATTTTTCCCGTAACTCCGGACTCTAACAAATTTCCTTAAAACATCTGACGTTCCAGAAAGCTCCGAAAGTGAGATATTAGTGCTGCAAGTTAACAAAAATCCTATCTTTGCTGGCTCGGACTCCATTTTTTTATCACTGCACCACGCAAAATCAAAGCCAATGTAATGCATTGCACTGGCCAGGCAGAACTGGCTACTTGCAACCAACCAGCTACTAGCAGTCAAGAGAGTTTTGAAAACTTAAAAAGTTTGACACTGACTATTTCCTGTCCCAGTCCCGTAATTAATACTGAAATTCACGCTCATCCGAAAAATTTTCAGCTTCTAGTTTACAGTGATGACAGGCTGCTGAACTTTGATCAGTGTTTTATGCTCTTGCTTCTCTTTGCATAGACTAGTGCTGCCATCATCCAGTTCAAGGTGGCAGAAGAATCAGATGGACATCAAGACTTACCTTAATGGCCTTGTTCAGGTATTTCACCCAGTCGCTGTGCTTTTGTCATTTTTAAGCCTGCTTTGGCCCTCAGTAATACTCCTTCAGAAATGCTAAAGTTCTTCATCTCGCACAGCTCCTGTCATGCCTGTCTGAGGCCACCGTCATCGTCGCTGTCCTGCGGCACGCTAACCAGATGGTGCCGTATTTCCTGTGTCTACCCAAGCAGTGCAGAGTCTTTCTAAAGGTATGCACGACTGTGCCGCGTGTGTCCGCATGTGCGTATGTCTGTGTCTGTGCGTGGATGCATGTGCTTGTGGCCTTTGCAGTGATCCGTATGTCCGTCCCCAGCAACTGATCAAGCAGTGGAGCACCGGCGAGGAGACGGTGCGGGTCCTGTCCTTCCTGGCTCTCAGCAAGATCTGCCGGCACAAGCAGGACCTGTACCTGAACCCTATCCTCAAGGTGCTTCCAGGTCCACAGCTCCCCTGGTGCAATCCGGTGATAATGTTCTGACACCATGACTCCTTCGGAGATGATTTTCTGAATATGCTAGGAAACAGTTTTGAATCCCCCCCCACAACAAAATTTGGTCTTCACCAGTGTTTTTAAGGAAAAATGTTTCAGAAATTCTGCTTTAAATGAACTATAGACTGTAGTTGTATATGTTGACTGTTTAATATGTTTTACGATGGGCCGTATCCAATCTGGTCCAATTCCAATATACAACTGCCAATACAGATACTGATCGCGATACAAGAGCTCTTTTTATTTTAATATCTTTAAAAATATATATATATAAATATTTTGAAACTAGTAAAATAGAGATGAAAAATGTATGCCAAAAAATCTATTAGGCTACCAGAAATATACATGTCGAATGGTTCCACCTCATTTGTGCATCTTATTTGAAGCATTTTTGAGGCATTTTGCAGTTCAATTTGAATATTGTCCAAGCAAGGATACACAAGTGGCAAATTCTTAATGACCCACAATTTGTTGACACACTGGCAACAGCGTCACTTACACTAAGTTGCGATAGCAGCCACCTATAGTTTATTTATTGGACTTTATTATTTGTAACTCACAGACAACAATCCACAAATAATGTACCATAACTATTTCACTATCTACAAATACGGATTTTTAAAATTTGTGTTGTGTAAAATCATATCCACAAAAATATGCAGCGATTTATATACCTGAAATGGGTTTCGGCATCTGCAGATATTTTTGGATCATGCTACATATTTGTGGATTGTCGTCTGTCGTCTTACAAAAAATAAGCCCAATATATACTTCCATAGCCTCCCTGTATCACAAGCTGTCACCAGTACGCAAAGCTAGCGACTCACACGTTGTCTCACACAAGTGCGTGCGATTTGTTTCGTGGGATTTTCATTAAACGCTACTCCCACCTCTCAAAACTTTGTTTTTACGTGGATTGCAAATCGTTCTGCTGCTAGTCGCTCTTAAAAGTGTAAATACTCCCAGATCGTCACCCTCTTATCTGGTGTTCTTGGGTTCTTCATACCGCAAACGGTTTGCGCATGACGTCACAGTAGGTAGAAGTCAATAGCAAAAAAACTGAGTGGCACTGATAGTGTTCAGCTTGAATGCTGCAAAAATACATCAAGAAAGAGCTGTAGTTGATTGACTACTCAAAGATATTAAATACAAAATAGGATCTTAAGAGACAAACTAAGCAAATATCAGACATGGGTCGATCATGTATGGCCAATACCCGTGAAATAGGTCTGAACTGGTACCGATGCACTGATCCGATATTCAGATAGGTATCTCGAATATGTTTTAATCCAGTGTCCCTCAGTTCTGGACCTGGTAAATAGCTGATCAAACTGTGTCTTAGCAGAGAAATCCACAAGTTGTATTGGACTGGATTCTAGCTGTAACTGGGAAGCCAGTGTATTTGATACTATAGATAGTGGCGCACTTGACCTGACAGTCTCTACCCTTCCTCCAGCAAATGTACATCGCCTATGTGAAGAACTGCAAATTCACCTCGCCCAGCACGCTTCCTATGATCAACTTCATGCAGCGGACGCTGGTGGAAATGTACGCGCTTGACACCCACGTGACCTACCAGCACGGCTTCGTCTACATACGCCAGCTGGCCGTGCACCTCAGGAACGCCATGACTATGAAGAAGAAGGTGAGTACAGGCTGATTAGGCGGCGGTGGGGGGTGATGCTGATGGCAGCGGCCGTCCCACATCAGAGTCATGAAAACAAAATACCATAGAACAAGGTTTTTCAAATCTGTCCTCAGGGACCCCCCAGGTAGGAACTGAGAGGGAGAATTAACATGGACTGTCTGTAGGTCCCCACGATGCCCCTGATGACCCCCCCAATACAGATTTTTTTTGCCCGCATCGGCGATATACCTTAGTGTCACACAGTACTGATATTTACTGTGTTCTCAAAAAGTCAAATAATTTTCAGCCCATTTCAGTACCACAGTTAATTCTACTTAGATCGTACATCTTTTCTGCCCTAATTAATCCAGGTTAGATAGTTTCTCATCTATCTAGTCTTGGATGTTAATGTACCATGTGCCGTCTTCGCAGAAGGTGTACCAGCGTGTGTAACCATTCTGTTGTGTCCTCGCAGGAAACGTACCAGGCCGTGTACAACTGGCAGTTTGTGCACTGCTTGTACTTGTGGTGTCGAGTTCTCAGCACACTGCATCCTAGTGAGGTTTTGGGGCCCTTAATCTACCCACTGTGCCAGGTCATCATTGGCTGCATCAAGTAAGAAGAGTTTTTGCACTTTTAACCCCCCCCGAACTAGAATAATTGACATGAATTTCCAGTAGGTGGTACTCATTTTCTCCGTGGAAAGTTCAGGGTTTACAGATTTTTAAATGCAGTACAAGCTGACATTCAAGTAATTGACACAAAATATCAGTATAAAGATGAAGAAATATAATAATTAATGACAGTTCTATAAAGATTGCACACACTAAAAATACAAAAATACATTGTGCAATAAATATTTCAGTTCCTGTGTGCGCCTACAGAGTGGCAATGCCTTAGTAGTGTTTGTTTGTTCTCTTTTGTTCACCTCATGATCTCTTGTGTTCATGGCTGTTTAAGAGTAACATTCGCCTTTCTGGAAAATTCAGCTACCTGCCAAAGCCTTGGCTCTGACGGGGCCCGATATAAGAACTCACTCAACTAACTTACTGTATTTTATACTTGGTTACCCAACAAATGCTTAGATTCTTTTTATTCACCCGTTTAAAAAACAGTACTACTTATCAGTTTCTAAAATTAGTACTAGTAAACACTGGTCAAGCTGTTGGAGTCTCCATCCAGTTATATCAATTAGTCCTAGATGTAATTTTGGTTTTAATCACCATCTTTTATATATGTACACATACATACGGTCTCTATACAGATTTTTGATTATTATGGCAAAGCTAAATCCAGGGAATGACTATAATAAATATGTATATGCTGCAGTTTTTTCCCTTCATCCAGAAATCTAATCTTTTTGTTAGGGTTAGGGTGCAATCTTTTTTGTTTTTGTAGCAGTCAATTACAGCTTTATGTCTCTGAAATGACAAAACGACTAAATGAGAAAATACTACACTTACATGAAACCCAGTTTGTCTATCAGAATATGCTGTATATAGAATATGCTGTATATAGAATACGCTGTATAGTTTTCAAAATTCTCCATCTCGCTGGGTAGTGGGTTTTCACAATTTGGGTTAGGGTTGACCGATTTGGGGAAAATATCTAATTGCGATTTTTCTGACAGACACTGCGTTTGTGGTTTGATTGCATTATCCTTATTAAAAGTCAGTATTTAGTGCAGTAATAGATTTTAAACATATGACACAGCATTACCAGATGAGATATCATCAAAATAATAACTTGTCTATCGTCTAATGCACAGATGAGAACTTAAACATGTGAATTGCTTCCAGTATTTATTGCTTTAGTCAACCCTTGTGTATGTCCTTCGAGTCTTTAGTCATCCAGCCATTGCCATGGCTACTGAAAATATATGCAAATGTGAAGTTGCAAATCTATAACTTTGAAAACACAATTGTGCGAAACTTTTTTGTAAACACAAACCTTGCTGCACGGGTGTACAGAACTAAATTACATGTGCGCACATCTCTGCAAAACTAAATTACAAGTATGCAAATCAATTTTACACAACTGGAGTTCTGTCATGATGCTCAGTCTTTAAATAGTAGGACCTTTCTGTAACAATCTCTGACCCTGACATAGGTTGGTAATTCACTTTCAGCTGAGCAGCATAATTAATATTTTGTAGCATCGCAAATGTAACTTTCCATAGGTTTCATGTTTACTTTTTGTTTGTGGGTGTATAAGCAGTCGCCTCGGGCCACTTCTCATTGGTGAGCATGACTGGCACATGAGAAACACAGTACTTTTATTGGTCAGAATGACTGGCACATGAGAAACGCAGTACTTTTATTGGTCAGAATGACTGGCACACATGAATTTGTAAAAAATATTCTCGCGAGTGTCTTAAACCTTGTGTCAGACGTACTGCCTTATCGCAGTGTTTGCGATTTGCTAATCTTGTTGATTCAAATCTTGATTTGTATCTGAAATCGATAAATCGTTTGTCCCTAATTTTGGTCCTTGAAACATACATTGCAGTAAGTCCTTAATTATTCTATTACTGTAATATTACCCACGAAATACTACTACATCTGATCGCGACTCCTGTTCTAAATGTGACGGCTGAAATACGGTACTCACACTTGCATTATCCCAAACTACCACCAGATGGGAGTGTTGAATTTGGAGATTCTTGTGCAGTATGTTCTTCTGTAATGTTTTGCAAACAAATTTTCTTCAATGCGTTTGATATACTGTACGAGGGAACATTTACGTTATCACATGATGTTTATATTTTTTCATGAGTGATTTTTATCCACGAGAAACTCCATCTTGGACCGTGGACACACGCACATACCTGAAACAGCCAGTTAACACATACGTCGACGTTATGCATTATCCTATAAGTGTTTGCTTTGTTATTTTTCTATATTAATTTTCATAAATAGAAAAAAAACACTCATTTAATGCCCCAAAACATGTCAACGCATCCTAGTTCCATAAAGCCAAGCAGTGAAAGCAAAAGGAATGCTTTAAGTATTAAGGTGAAGATGGGAAAAATTGGTGTTTTGAGTGGAATGAGAGGACGTGATGTGGTTGGAGCAAAATCGACCTTATGCACCACCAGAGACAATGTTGTGAAAGTGAAACCATGTTCACAAGTGGCTGTACACGGTATCTCGTTCTTACCCACCCCAGTGAACCATGGAGCTACGGGCCTTAAGATCTTGCAGAAAGTGGACATGGAATTTCCATTAAATTGTGTGCTGCTTAGGAACCCTGAATTTTCTCAGACAGTTTGCATGTTTAAATAAACGCGAGACCTCTGTCAGTGGCCTGTCCCTGTGTCTGACAGGCTGGTGCCAACGTGCCGATACCTTCCCCTGCGCCTGCACTGTGTACGCGCGCTCATTCTGCTGTCCGATGGCACCAAGACGTTTGTCCCTGTGCTGCCCTTTCTGCTAGAGGTAAGCAGGCCGCATCGCTTGCTCCGTCCATCTCTGTGAGTATGTGAATCTCTGTATGTGTATCTCTGTGAGTGTGTGTATCTCTGTGAGTGTGTGTATCTCTGTGAGTGTGTGTGAGAATCTCTGTGTGTGTGTGTGAATCTCTGAGTGTGTGTATCTCTGCAGCAGACCTTGACAAAGACAAGCGGAAGGCCCTGCCGTCGTTTTCCGCTTAGAAGCTCAGCAAGCCTCTCTGCCTTTTTGCCAGAATGTTCAAACCACATCCGCTCTTCTTGACAGCGAGCTTCTCCACCCGAAACCACACACACTAGTGTGTTAACACAAGAAAGCATGCTAGTGCATTTGTTTGTAGCACCTAACTTCCTGTCTTTGCTCCTTCTGCGAGACGCGTGGCGCTGTGTCCTGGCTCGGCTCCTAGGCCGTGCTCTCTGACTGTCAGCTTCCCGCTACAGTCCTCCCTGCTATCAAACAGCATGGGCTCAGCCAGTCTTCCTGCTGCCTGTCGCCGACAGCAGCCACGTCCGATGTTTACACCGACGACTCGGCCTTGGCTATCATTAGCGCGCACGCTTCCACCCACACACTTTTCTTCTATTCTCAATACGCCTCCCCCCAGTTCCTTGGAGGGGAGAAACATGCCTGAAACTGCAGTACAGCCCCCTCCCTGGCATGAAGAGCTGGGTACCACACCAGAAAAAGACAGATTCAATTCTGTTTCTATTAAAATAATGCTCAGCTTGGAAAAAAGAGGCTTCGCTTGAAGAATTCTATCTCATGCCTGTTTCGTTGGCCTGTCTCCTCTGCCTTGAATGACTGTGGGCGGTGATCTTTACCGTTTACACATGTGATTGCCATAATTTCTGCTGGAAAATCTTTTTCTTTTACTGGTGATTTTTCCCGTGCTTTGAGTAGCAGTATGTATCCAGCGTCGGCAATCAAGTGGTTTATTTGCGACTTCACTTTCTCCTTAAATGACGTGGTGAAAAGCTGTAATAAGTGTCCGTGCGATTGCTGTCATTGGCTAAGGCCTGATGTGCACCTTTCAAATTCTCCGCAGGTCTTCCAGCTGGTGGACTTCAATAAAAAACCAGGCAGACTCACCACCAAGCCCATCAACTTTGCAGTCATCCTTAAGCTGAGTAATGTCAACCTGCAGGAGAAAGCCTTCAAGGTGCTTCCCTGATCTCCTCCCTCATTTCTTTTTAAACCAGTTTAGTTCTGGTGCTGTTTCACGAGTCAGTTTAATTTCCTGTTACTCGCTAAGGTGATGACCTAATTCTGTGTGTTTTGCTACCTGTTTACTGTACTGAGCTGCTAAGTTCAAAAGGTGTAACTAAAAATTGTTACCAAAGGTAACCTTAGAACATGCTGATGAATAATAAATGTTTTGACATCCTGTGTTTCAACAAACCATACAGTTGTTTAGATGAGGAAAACGGTTTTAGGCAAAGTTTGTTAAGCGATTCGGTAATTTAGTGGTGGGATTTTAACTGGTGCTTGTCTGTGTTTGTGTGCTGTTCTTCTGACTTGTGTCCCAGGACGGCTTGATCGAGCAGCTTTATGACCTGTCGCTGGAGTACTTCCACTGCCAGGCTAGCTCCATCGGCTTTCCGGAACTCGCCCTGCCCGCAGTCATCCAGGTGCCCCCTCCTCTTCATGTACCTGTCATGTCGTGTGAGCTCTTCACATAAGAATTGTTTCTTTTTGTCAGGCTTTCATGAGCATCTCTAGTCTGTCATCGTCTTTTACCGCCTATTATGCCATATTGAAATAATTTATTATTTTATTTATTTTTTTAACTTATTTTAAGCCTTGATTGACATGGTCATCACTGAGGACCCTGTATGCAATTTTAAATAATCTCCTCCCCACGTCTGACCTGATCTTCCGTCATGACCTAAAGCTGAGACGCCCTTTCTGCCGCACTTGTCTTTTTGCGCCGCTACCATCACCGGACCGTTTCCTGCCACACTGCTGCTTATTGTTAATGATGCTTCGCTGTGGTCCCTGGAAGGATGGCCAGTTGGTAGCAGAGCAGTGTTTTCATAGTACTGGAATCTGAATGCTGGAAGACATCGCGCACTGAATAATACAGTCGCCCTGCTTGCCCTTTTCCCCCTGTGGCCTGAATGTTTCTCGTTTTATGCCTGCCTGCCTCATTCCCTTCTCTCCATTCCTGCTCATAGCTAAAAGCCTTTCTGAAGGAATGCAAAGTGGCCAATTACTGCAAGCAGATTCGGCAGCTGCTGGAGAAGGTGCAGGAAAACTCTGCTCACATCACTGCGCTCCGGCAAAAGGCTGCGTTTGGCGTCAGTGACTCGGCGCTTGTGGTAAGTCATCCTGGGCGGTGCGAGGGACGGCAGTCACTGCAGAACTCACTTCCGTGCTGTACAGTTCACCAAGATACAGACAACATCATTGCACCCCAAATGGTACAAATATGGTCCTTAGAGTCCATTTCTGAACCTTAAATTAGAGTAAAAGGTACATTTACCTCCAGCTATGGTACAGTTGGTTGATCCTTGAGGGTACTGCCCCAGTGACAAGTAATTGTACCCTCAAAGGTACATATTGGCACTTTTTTCTGAAAATGCATGCTTCTCTAATGCGTGCACAGAGGCTTATATCATTTAAACTTGTTGTATATATACCGTGCGCATTTATTTTTACTGTACGCACTGTCCGTTGAGGGGGAATTGTGGTTAACACTGTGTTAATTTTCTCAGAACAGTTCTGCCTGTAACAGGTAGTTTGTTCATGTGATCATTTCTGTACATACTGTACAGTACTTTACTTACCCGGAATGTGCTGTTAATCGTACGCTTAATTCAATTTAATGACCATAGCTTAAATAAATAGTTTATTTTCTCCTTGTTTAAATGTCTTGTGTAAAAGAAAAGTATCTTGCTGCATTTTAGGTTATTACTGCTTAGCTCTATTGCTGTAGTACATGTGACTAACTGAACCCAGATCTGTCTGTCTATCTAATGTTCGGCTGTCTGTCTGCCTGTGTCTTTGTAAACATATTCCCAGTGTTTAGTCAGACCCATGATGCTGTCTCCCTGAATTGAGCCTGGAGAAATATGTTTATGCAGCCCTGAAGTTCCTCAGATGCACTACTGCATATACAATTGACTACACCCCCCCCATTCTGCCCTGACCTAGCCCACCCCCTCTTCCAGGCATGCCAAGGCAGCCATGGGGCCAGGGTGCCCTTCCTATTGGCTGGCTTCACCCCTACCTTCTGTGGTGTGGTGGCGCTGTGGGTGCATAGGTGAACATGGGAGTTTGGGACGGGGCTTGAGTGTCTCTCCTTCGAATATGTGCGAGAGAATCTTTAAAGCTCCAGGTTCCCACTTTCCCCATCTCTACAGCCGCTATGATAAATATTTAAGCAGGGGTAGCTGGGTGGGGTCATGTGACTCGTGAGAGGTTACGGCACTCAGCCGAGAGCAGGCAGACAGGACGGCACCTGGCGGGGGATGCGGGAGGAGGGTTAGGAGGGCTGTCCAGCAGCCTCAGGGTGCCACACGGCTGCAAGAAGCTGAAACCGAATGCCTGTCGCCTTCAGCCTCCTCCGCGTCTGGTCCTGTGACCCTGATACTATAATGCTACTTACTCATCTGCTGTGGTCATGCTTTTCTAAAAAGAACATCTTTAATTTCCTGAGGGCAGCACAAGAAATCGCCCCACCGTTGTAATTGTTAGGAATGGTCCCCGTTCCTATCTTAAGACCTGGTCCTGTTTGTTGTCGTGTGAAAGTTCCACTGTTGGCCTTTTAGCTTGTAGCTTTAGCTGGCTTAAAACCGCCTCCCCC
>JAODKF010000074.1:849537-859608 GCA_026779585.1 Mormyrus proboscirostris | reverse complement strand
CGCGGGAGTAGTAAAAGTTGACCTGGGAAATGGTCCCACCAATTAAGGAACAGTAATGCACTGTTGAGTGCAGAACACTTTTTAGGGAGGAACGCAAAAGCAGATGTACAGCATGTGAACTATGTTTGTGGGACATTTTAACAGCTCCAGTGTGGACGCAGGTCTGCATGGACACGCGCGAGCACAAGCGTGAACGTGAGCGCGAGCACAAGCGCGTATGTGTGTCTCAGAGAGCGTCACCCACCTGTCTGAGAAGTGGGCGTCTCGATGCTGCGGGAGGCCCTGCTTGCGCCGCTGACTGGAAGAGCCCCCTGCCTCCGCGGCCCCCGGGACCCGCACACCAAGCCCCTCCGGCCGCACGCGCAGCAGGTCTGAAGCAGAAAGCGGGTGTTAGGCTGAGCCGGGCCTGGACGACCTGCTGGAGCGGCACCTGAGAGGCAGGCAGACTGAAACGCCACAGCCGCATAATATTCTGCCGCCCATTAAGTCATAGTTATCGCTTCTTAATTTCTGCATAATCACCTGCAGTTTGAGAGAACCCACACAGTGGCTCGCTGTCCCATCCCCACCCACGACAATTACATGCAGTTTGAGAGCCATTACTGCAGCAGAAGTGTTTCCCAGCGGCTGAGGCTGTAGATGACGCAGACCAAACATTTACAGCAGAAATATATGTGCACTGCCAACTCCTGACAGACGTCCGTGACCAGTGAGAAACATCCGAAAGCAACCAGCAGGGAACAAATACAGTGACGCCAGACTGAGTTACACATTATATAACAAATTACTGTCAGAGAGACGACAAATGTATATTAGTAGTCTATGGAGGACACCCCCCAGGATCCTGAACAAGGTAAACGGTTAGAAAATGGATGAATGGATGGATTCAGGACACGTTGTGGTGTTTTAGGATGAAAGAGACTGAGCTACACCTGTGGTCACATTGCCACTGGGCTGTAGATAGTCTGAAATCCGTATGCTTCCCTTCCCAGAGCTTTATAACTGTGCACCATCTCCCCCCCCCCCCCCCCAAAAAGGCACAGAAATCTCGCGAGAGCAGAGGAGCTATGTGGATGGTCATCTATCAGACAGACATCTGTGGCTTCGACCCATTCATCAGTCCAGTGGCCAGAACTGGAGCGAACTGCATGAAAGCGCCCAGCAAAGCAGCACTAGTGGACAGTACTGAAGTTTAAAAGTTCACTGGCATAGAAGCTTAGCCTGACGCTACTGGGAAATATGGTCCAGCAAATTTGCTGCTGGGGTCTTACCACGACTTTGCATGTTTGTTTCGTTCATCATGTATTTCCTAGGCTAGTGATATTAGCAAAGGTTATCCGAGCCGTCCATGTTTCCCACGTTCATGTTGGTTTCAATGACGAGACATAATCACTAAGCAGTTCGTATCGATCTCATCAGGGCAGCCTAACATCACCGAACATTTAACAGTTGCAATGTGTTCGCACCATTGTCATTTAGAACTATGTCACAATGTCTATGCCATATCACTGACTTGCGACATTGTCCAAACCATAAAGTAACTTTTTATTACATAGCGTGTTGTCACACTATCCCACTTTTGTTGTATCGGCTAATTTACTTTTATTTTACAAGGCGGCCCTTGAGCTTCGGACGCATGAAGAAACACTCCACTGTACATCATGAGGAACAGAGACTGTGCTGGCATATGCTGACAGGCTGGGGTGTGGGAGGTGGGCTGTCAGAAACACCACCCCCCCATCTCACTACTGTCCTTGAAAACTTACCCCTAAAATACAAAATTTATTCTGTGCTGAAGAAAAATACATAAGCCATGTAGAAACCTGTATTTAACTAGCGTACAACATATCGACTAAAATGCTTAAATTTTATTTCCAGGTGTTTTTATTGCTAGGCTGAGAAATTTCTCCATTGTTAACAGAAAAGCAGTTTTTCACTTAGAGCTTTGAACAAGACAGGAATCTGAAGAGCAAGAACCAGAACTTATATAACAGTGAAACAAATATACAGACTGGTACCACAGGTCATATGCCAAAGCCTCCTGCAGTCGATCCCAGGCAAATACTGCCAACACCCCAGCATAGAGCTAAGGCATCAAAATCAATGTGGGTATAATACTCTTTCCCCAGCCATCTTCCAACCATTTCCTTGTTGGGGAGGTGCTTGCGTGTGCGTGTGTGTGTGTGTGTGTGTGTGTGTGTGTGTGTGTGTGTGTGTGTGGGTGGGGGGGGGGTTCCAACGAAAACATCTAAACATGACACATTCTGGCTACTCTTGAAGTATTTTACTTCAAGAGTATTCATCTAATCCTTACTCCTTCCACACCCCCATCCTCTACAGTGTCTACAATTACTGGACGGATCAACTGGAAATGTGAAAGCCAATAAATGTTTTTGCTTGGATGCTCTGAGCCCTAGTTGTGACAAAGACAGTAACTGTTTAACTACACTTGTTCATTTGTTGCACATTCCATTTACACGCTAATTTGCACACTTTACCCATCAATTAGATGGTTGACGTCCTTCGTGCATATCTTAACATCCATGTCTTAATTTCTTTTTATATTATTTATATTCTTCTTATGTCTAAATGTTTATGCTCAGTTTATTATCCATTTGCATTATGATCCACGTTATCTATAACATAAAAGTAAGAAGTGCAACAGATACACTAATGGTATAACTAGGCAGCTACCATGTAACATCATACACACACACACAGAACCCATTTTCTTCTGTGATCGAATTTTACTGCTACCTAGATTTTTATTGATTGAACATATGCAAGTTCCACAGAGGGCAGTCAGCTGTATATAAAATCTGCATCACGTATCAAATCTTAAACCTGTCAAAACCAAACACTAGCAAACAAATAGTTGTTATATTACCATATACGTACATATTTATCATAACAGGAGACTAGTTAAGATGCATAAAAAGTGACAGGGATGTTTTCCCCAGAAGGTTTGGCCACCCTCACTCTCTGAGCTATTAGTTAAGTTCTCCCCAAGCGAGCTTGATGGGCCGAATGGCCTCCTCTCATTTGTATAGTTCTTATGTTCTTATGTTCTTAAGAAAATTAGTCTGGCCTTACGTAGCATAATGGCATGTTTTCAGCGAAGTATCAGGACAATCGCTTTTTTTTATAATTCACATGCATTTTTGTTGGCACAAGCACAGAGTACTGGCACAAAAAAACAGACAGAGGGGATCAAATCTGACATGCTGACAGACTGTGAATGGACACAATATGGCTGCCTGAGCGTGCTGCGTGGCTGCGTGGGGCTGTCACTGCATCACACGTCCTGAGGGCTCACCTGCAGGGCTGGGCACGCCCATGCTGCTGGCCAGCTGGAATATGCGCTGCTGCTGTTCCTCATAGGACCCTGGCTCACTGAGCGCTGACATCATGCGGCGGTAGTGCTCTTCTGGGGTCATGTGACTCAGTGACTCCTGGCTCAGGGTATGCAAGCTCTCTGGGGGGAAAGTTAAACCACTCAGTCTCCCATCACAAGGCGTAAAAAAACAGCAGGCCTCCCTGGAGGGGGGTGAATCGCTCCGAATGCAGATCCGGCAACTGTGAGCATTAATCACCGTGCCTGCACTGAATCGGGGTAGGTGGCACAAACAGAGTTCTGCCCCTCTAGGGAGGTGTTATTTTTACCCGGTACAGAGAAACCCAAGAAACCCAATCCATGACTCGAACAAATGGAGAGAAGCAACTCCCTCCCTCACAAAGGGTCGTGTCATCCACCCGGGGGGGGGTTCTCATTAGAGACAGTGTGTGTGTGCGTGTGTGTGTGTGTGTGTGTGTGTGTTTGTGTGTGTGTGTGTGTTTGTGTATTGAGTTTATATTACATTGTTGGCAAAGGTCCCCCACAATGTAATAAAAACCTGCATTTTTCAGGTCCACACAGAGATCTGTGAATGTAATCAAAAGGTCCCCATATTCATACACAGACAGACACACTCAGACACAGAAATACACTCTAATTTGCTAGATGAATTAACTCCAGCCAGTTCTCTTCTTTAGTGACATTTGGCACTTGTACATTTCAGGTTTAAAATGATAATATACATTCTGCAATTACTTTGCCATTTGCTCAGGAAGAAACTATTTCATTAATGGTTCTCAATGGAAAAGCACAGATACAGACCGAACTGGAAATGGCAAACACACTGACTGATAGCAAATTAATGTCAGCCATATGATCTCAGCAGCTGGACCACAAAAGTCAAACATCCTAATGAAAGAAATCTTCTTTTATAAAATAAGTCTGATAGAAATACTCACTGGGAGTTCACACAAAACAGAAAGACCTACACACACACTCACATGCTTATACTTTGATTCCCCCAGAGTTCAATTTAGTGACTTCTTAAGAACTACCTGTGACCTTTACTCTTCTCTAAAGCGGCGTTTTGCGATCTGCACCACTTCACTTACAGCCATTCATGAACATGTCTGTGGAGAAGGACTACCTCACAGTTTCTCAGGAAGTCAAACGGCCTGCGTCTTAAAAAATATGCCATGAGAAAATACACCTTAAGCGTCTTTGCACATATTTATTTTACTTTGCACTGTTTCATATTTTGTGCATATCGTTCAAAACTACACGTTATGTCTCGTCCTGTCATATGTTGTGTTTGACGTGTTCAGGGAGCCACTATCGCAGTCTCACTCTACTACTGTGTACAAGGACAATAAATTACTGAACTTCAAATCTAAGTCTATGTTTCCCAGGGGCATTTTTTACGTTAATGCTACTTGCCTGGGAAATGTTACGCACAACTAGGGCTGGACGATACCATATCGATATTACACCGCGCATGCCCAATAATCAGCAGGGCTTCAGATGAGAGACGAAGCATTTGGCCGGACGCCAGCTTCTCTGTGCTGTACGGACATTTATTTATGCCCATAATTTGGTAAGATTAGTAGTATGGCTTAAATATTAATGAGATGTGTTTTGTGATTCCCAAAAGTTAGTAATCTGTATAAACTTTATACGTTTCTTAAATTCGATTAGCAGAGCACACCACATAATACTGTTTTGGTATACTACGGTTTGGTATACTACGGTTTTGTATACTATGGTTTGGTATACTATGGTTTGGTATACCTCAGTGCAACATGCGCTGAAGTCGCGGTGAAGAAGAGCAGCCATGACATCTTTTAAAAGAGGAGATCTTGTGGATAAACAAGGTAAAAAGACGTCGGTGGAGTGGTGGCACTTCTTGCAGTTCAAAGTCTGACACATTTATTAAACATAAGGATATGCCGTATTTATACTAATATTGACTTTTGGGCGTCATACAAGGCCTCATCAGACATTGAAACGCCACGCCGAGGTCAGAAAGGACCAGTGGTACTGTACTACTGTTGCTATGCGAACAACAGCACTGTTACGAAATGATGTATGCATGATTCCTGCCAGATCCGGTGCTGCAACCCATCATATATTCTACAAACGATCACATGTCTACACTCTGCAAAATCCACACATTGTACTTTCATTATCAGGCTAACGTTGCCACAGCAATGAGCCATTCCTCTCGCACTGTAATCTTTAAAGTAAGAATGACACGCACGCGCGCACGAACGAGCGCACGCGCTCACAGAGACGCAGAAGGGCCCCGGGCCCATGTGCTCTTACCCCGAGGTGACTGGCTACGTGCCTTCTTGCTGCTGCTGCTGCTGCTGCTGGGGGAATAGGCTCTCCGCTTACCCAGGATGTCGTCTGCAACAGAGCAAGATCAAAAGTTAGCACCTCGAAGGCGATGGGTAGGGAGGGGAACAGCGGCCCAGAGCAGATAGGTAACCACAAACCTGTGGACATGCTGTGATCTCTGCGAAGGCAGCGGCCTAAGGGGCCTGCAGGCTGGGCCGCCCTCCCCACCTCGTGCTGGTTACACCCCCCTGGGAGAGCAAAAGCTCACGCTGAGCCTTACTCAGGCTCCCCGACTGAATCACTGATTATCTGTTTTCATGACGGCTCTCCCTCACTCTGCCAGATCTGACTGAAGCAGCTGCATAGTCTCTCTCTCTCTCTCTCTCTCTCTCTCTATCTCTCTCTCTCTCTCTCTCTTTCTCTCTCTCTCGGCCTCTCTCCCGTAGCCCTGGATAATTTCCTTCCCATTGAAACACAGAGAAATGCGCGAAGCCTGTGCTAACATAATGCTTCACGCCAACAAGTAGCACAGAGAGTCATGCTCCGAGTCTCCTCCCGCAAACAGACTCCACATCAATACCCTCCAATACCAGAAGGGAAAGGGGAGAAAGGGGAGAAAGGGGAGGGGCCTGACGCCAGCATCGGCAGGAAGGAGGTCGCCGTTAAAGCCACAGTGGCTGCTTCCTCCTGCCTGGCTGCACAATTACGCTTCTTTAGATTGAGGGATGGAGACACCGAGTTACTGCTTTGCGGTGCCATTATATGCCGACGACCACATGTAATGAAGCACATACAAGTACCTCACATGACACAGGGGAGAGTCCACCATGGAGACACCCCTGCGGAAAGAAAGGGACTCGACAAAGCAAGACTCGGTTTAAAGGGAGGAGAGGAGCATAATGTCACATGATGAAACTGATGAGTGATTCGCTCAAATAGCTTTCTTACATTTCAAAACAAAAGCACCACTCTAATATCTAACAGGATCCTAAGTTAGTACAAGTTTAGCTCTATGATTCCACTGTCTGTGTGTGTGTGTGCGTGTGCGTGTGTGTGTGTGTGGGTGCGCAAATGTAATTTTCATTTTATATTTTTAGTTGCCATTATGCTAATTTTCTCAAATATTGTTCAAAGCTTAAATAACACACAAATTGCTACGGTGCTCCTAAGGCACAGATGTCACTGTGTAACACTGGTTTCAGCCTTTATTCAGCCAAAGCCAGACTTGCACTATGCACTGGACCCTAGGCAGCATAGCTGCAATGTGTGCGTTGCTGAGAAACCCAACATCATTGCAGAGAACAAGGTACAACACTAAGCAGCGGCAGGGAAACGTCACATGCAAACATGAGTGACAAGGACACGAGGTAGCCAAACTATCACGAAAGCTAGCAGAAGAGCCAAACCAATACTGTTACTATAAATCAGGAGTCCTTAAAAATCCCAAAATAATGGTGTTTATATCTTAACCCGTCCAAATTTCTGCGCCGTGAGAGCGTCCGTGCACCTCGGCAAAGGACAAACACTCTGGTGGCATCAGAGCCCGAGTCTGTCGGCGCTGATTAAAAGTCCCACCACTCAGCATATCCAGCAAGTACAGGCAAAATAGCCAGACCTATACCCTGTGAAAACAGACTCAAAGTTTCCATCTTTAATTGAGAGGCAAACGGAAGGAGGGAAAGAGACTAGAAAGGAGGGTGTTGGAAAGACAGCAATGTATTCCCTGGACAACTCCACCCCCCCCATCCAATCCCTACTCCTCTCACACCCCCAAACCTTTATAGTGTCTACTATTACTGGATGGGTCAACTGGAAATGTGAATGCCAATGTTTCATCCGGTTGTGACACATAACTCTGAACTACACCTATTAATTTATTGCAAACAGCATCCAATTTTGGTTCAAAGGGAGACACACGATTTTAATTTTCAATATGGGGCAATCACAGCTACTTACAGTTCCTAAAATGCTTGGTAGCACAACTACACTGACATGTTCCTTTTGCACAATAAAACATAAAAAAATGTACATTTTCATTTACAGTTTATCCTCAAGATTAGCTACAATGAAAAAGAATAGTATTTACAAATAAAACTCTTGGCTTTTTCGCTTAGGGTATACCAGTTCCAGAATTGTATAGAGTATCACTTAGACTATAGCAAAATCAACTATGATAAATTTTGACAAAGGAAAATACTACAGTATACTACAGTAATACTGCAGTATACACAAATATTGCAGGTCTACCTTCCACACTCTCCCCACCTCTCCAAAAAATGGTGACGCCACCAAATACCGTCATGACACATTTCAAGACCAGACTGCTACTGAAAACACTTGGCGAGCAAGGAGGAAGTGGAAAAAAAAACATACACATTATAATAAAATATTCAGAAAATCAGCTTGCGCCTCACAGTTTGAGAATTACTGACCTGTACAATGTTCCTGGGAAGTCTGCAAAAAGATGTTTTTGCCCTCGGACACCCGATGCAGTACATGATTTGGGGTCTATCATGGTAAAGGTGGTGGATTTTTATTCATATAATGTTTTTTGTGAAGTGGTAATAAAATCCATCAAAGATCAAATACAGTGAATAGAGTAATAATAATAATAATAGAGTTATCCTGTTCACAAGGTTAAGCCTCTTATCTCTTCTCTTCTCAATCTTCTCTTTGCTGCCACTGAGTGTTTAATTTTTAGTGACGTTTGTCTCATAATTTTAACAGGTCCAGATCTGCACCCATGTAACATGTCTGCAAAGTTTGGAAAAGATTCGTCAAATGGTTTTTGAGTTATCTTAACAAGAAAAGGGTCTTTGGCTGTGGTGGACCAGTCCCAAAACCCCAGGCATCCCCCATCCAGGGATGCAAAAAGAGATGCTGTAGCAGTTATTTTCTCTCTGTCCTGACCAGCGACTGGTCTGCCCACACAGACTCCTGAATTTCCCCCTTATTCATTTAATCTGTCATCTTTATCAGGCCGGGTAGTGGCAAAGAGCGGCGGGTAGCAGTGGGCGGGGGGGGGGCCCATTGCCCCCATCAATCCCCACATTAGCGGCGACAGAATGGTGCTAATGACTTATCGATCCGGTAGGCGGCAGCGGACCCCGGGCAGGCCGGGTGAGGGCCATTGATCGCCATCGCGGGGGAGCAGAGCAGCATGCAGGAAATGTGCCCACC
Organism: Mormyrus proboscirostris; assembly: GCA_026779585.1. Taxonomy (NCBI): domain Eukaryota; kingdom Metazoa; phylum Chordata; class Actinopteri; order Osteoglossiformes; family Mormyridae; genus Mormyrus; species Mormyrus proboscirostris. The sequence goes on along the minus strand of JAODKF010000074.1, from coordinate 850,757 downwards.
CCTCCCCCCGCTGCAATGGTGGAGGGCAGCATAATGAAATGGATAAAATAATGAATAGTCAGAGCATTACACTGTAGACTGTACATGATACAGCAGGGGTGTCAAACGCCAGTCCTGGGGGGCAGGAGCCCTGCGCAGTTTTGGGTTTCCCCTCATTTGACGCACCTGATTCAATTCTTTGTGCTAATTACCACACGGCTCTTGAGCTGAATCATTTGTGGTGGAACAGGGAAAGAACTAAAGCTACACAGGGCTCCGCCCCCACAGGACAGAAGTTTGGCACCCCTGTGATACAGCTGTTCACAGGACAAAACCTGCATTCTTGGATGAGGAAGTACAGGGTATGTCTGTAGCAGTCCAAGCGAGCTTCAGCGCCGGAGCCCCCTGACCTGAGATTGGCTGGTCGGAACCCCTAAAAAGCTGCCAGGCACCCTAGGCAGCTGCCTATGACACCTATAGCACTGCACAACCAGCATAACGGGAAGTACCAAAGGCTGGAGGCAAGCAAAGAAATGGAATAGACATACTCTTCGAATTTACACTAATTACACTTTTCCACTCTGGTAAATGGGAATAGATATGAAATGCTTATATCCACCCAAAAGAAATGTATTTCCCTTCTGTGTCTCAATGACCCTTAGGATGGTAATAATCTCCACTATCACCTGTCTCTTCAGCAGAACTGAATACCAATCAAGAGAAAATAAATCTTAAGCATCTTTTCAGCGACTCCTGGCTCAGGGTATGGAAGCTCTCTGGGGAGAAAGTTAAACTACTCAGTCTCCCATCACAAGGTGCAAAAAAAAAATGGCAGGCCTCCCAGGAGAGGTGAATCACACCGAATGCAGATCCGGCAACTGTGAGCATTAATCACCGTGCCTGCACTGAATCGGGGTAGGTGGCATAGGGGTGTCTGATTCTACACACCTTGCATATGACTTTCCTAGCACAAGCCTGAAGCCTGTCTTCAGCAGCATAGGGCATGAGGCGGGGGAACACCTCGGACAGGACAACTCACCACTACAGGGCACACAAATACCCGAGGCGGGGGAACACCTCGGACAGGACAACACACCACTACAGGGCACAGATACACCCGAGGCGGGGAACACCTCGGACAGGACAACACACCACTACAGGGCACACATACACCCGAGGCAGGGGTACACCTCGGACAGGACACCACTCCACTGTAAGGCACACATACACCCGAGGCGGGG